>JAKSZP010015098.1:0-46277 GCA_022478985.1 Massospora cicadina
TTGCTGAGGAGTCACATTTGTGGAGCGTCCTTGTTGATTGGTCATCAGCTCAGGGCAAATCTCAATTTGAAAATTAATTATAGCTTCATCATCCCCTGGTTTGGTAACAGTGAATAATGTTGGTTTGGGGTTAAAAGCTTCCCAGGCTTCTTCAGCATACCGCGCCTGGAATCCAATTAAGTTGTGCCAGAACAGATATGGACTCGTCATTATAGAGTAATTGGCTTTTGTTTTTCCAACTACAATTGATTAGTGTCCCCCTGTAGTGAGCACCACTGTTAATTCCCGGCATTTAGGCTTGATTCCACCGAGTTGATTTTACACAGGGTATGAGCCACTGAACAACCAAATCAGATGATATGAGGATTGCTGACCTTTAGTAAAAACTCAAATATAATATGTATGGAGCTATCATCCCTTATTTTGACCTTTATTTTAATATAAATTGCAGACTTATCTGTGCGCTCTCTTCCCTCATAAAAGACTATCCCTTTTAAATTTCCATAAGGCTCTTTATACCTCAGTTCCCCAGCTGGACGAATTCTTAGCTTGATAATCTTCTATTCTTCTTCCTTTTTTGAATTACTCTCATTCGTATCAAATCTTGGCATAAATACTCTCATTTTGCCACATGTCCTCATTTTGCTCAAATATAATTCATGTTCCCTATTTCATAAATCTTGAGACTCATCTTGATCCCCCTATGATCCACCAATATGGGTAGCATATCATCCAGTCATATCAACTTCCCAACATGGCATATGATAGGCCAGGGACTCCATGGACTGCCTTTCTATTTGCCATCTTTGTTCAAACATTGATGCGCAACGCCAACAGTCATAGTCATACCAAACCCAAAGTCAATGTACCAGAATCAAACTCAGGAAAGCAATGGTAGTGAGCCAATATTCTACCACTGGGGATTCCTCCCCTTGATACCTCCAATGATGAAAAGAGTATTAAGGAAATAAAAGAAACTGAGTTAGATGAGCAGATGGGCTTTGAAGTGGCCAAAGAGATGAGTGTAAAAGGGGAAACAAAGAATGAAAAGGGGGAGTTTTTTAGTTGGTAACCCACATTGTGACTCTGCAGTGTAAATTGCTAAGGATTGAATGGTAGTGTGACTCTGCCGTAGTAATAAAGATTATAGTTATTGAGGCTTTAGGTTCTATTTTATTTTATAGCATGTTCTATCTGTTTATGGATAGGCTATCATCATGTCGCCCTTATGTTGAATTAGTAAGTAATAACTCCTGTGCAACTATCTGCTGAACTGTATTACATCCACCCTAGTACTGATGTTCTGTTGGGGAGCGTTGGAATAGGGTGGAATCTAATCTTGTCAGATTTGATATTCCATTTATGAATTATAATTAACAATAGTCATCATATCTTATGATAACTCTATTATCCAATATGGTAATTTACCAGTCAGCGGATAAAGCTGATTATTATAGTCAATTAAGCTAGATTATGTGGGCATATTGAAATTCTAACATCAAATTGGTTGTGAAGAGCTAAACTAGGGTAATAATATCATACAATTATCAACCCATCTATTTTTTGTTATCTACTAATCAACAATTTACTCTATGCACACCTCATACCTATGCAGTAAATAAGAGAATAATTTACATTTGGTGTTAGCTACAGGGGTAGTTGTTTTTAGTCCAATAACAATATCAGGTATTATCAGCAGAATGCTTTACAAGAATGTACTCTGGAAGTAGTAGACAGAATTAGAAACAGTGAATAATACGCTGAACTTTTGCATAACAATCTGAGATAGCTACCTTGGTTTAATAAGTGGATTAAAGATGGGGAAGAACTATAACAAGTTATAAAGATCAAAAAACTGATCTTTATGGGAAAGTCACCTCCTTGAAGTGGAAGAGGACTGAATTAAATTAAAGAATTGATGTTACAAAAACTGAAAAGAAGCAAATAGATAACTCTTCCACCAGAATCAAGAGGATATAGCACAAATTATATAGTGCTTACAAGATTTATAATAAGTGTGATTGCGCCCAGATGAAGGTAGATGGATCTGACAACAAGATAGATGAAAGTTCCTCTGGTAAAGTACAACCTCAGAGAAAAATGCCTGTAGATTTTGCTGCAATTTTAGGGATTTTCCTAAAGCACTTTTTTGTTAGTTTGATTGCTGAGCAGGTACCTTCTGCCACATTAGCAACAGAAGAATTTTGGAATATTCCAAAAACATCTATCCTTCACTGAGATAATGCTCCAGTTTTTTCTGTTATATAAAATGACAGTGTTTGGGTACAATGGCCATCAAAATTAGTAACAGTTATGTGTTGCTTAGGCACAGATTTCCAAATCTGGTGTTTTTCATTTCAGCGGGGATAATTGGATGTACAAAGATGCTAAAGAAGTGATAATGACTGATTTTGGTAGCTCTGAGCAGACGGATAGCCGCTTACAGGAGTTTATGGGAATTCAATAAAATAGGTAAAATATTAGACACTTTCTCCAACTGATTTACCAGAAATAACAAATCCTGGCAGGTGCAAATGTGCTGAAGGACTTTGAATTAAATATAGCAATGCAAATGGCACTTCTCCATACAGATTTGCACTGCACTATGGTTTCATCGCTTGAAAACAAAGCTTTCACATCACAGATTTCAAAGTATCTCATGATGCTAGGAGTAACATTCAAAGCACCTTAACAAATCTTCAAAGCATTTCCCTTAAAAATAATCAAATATGGTGAAGTTTGCTGATACTAATAAGGAATTGCAGATTTGAGCTTTAATGGGAAACAATCACATAGGACCAAAATAGGGGGGAAAAAACTTAAAAACTACTGCCTCAAATGTGAAAAACCATGTATTTTGCCGCTCAGTGTTTTCAAGAAGCATAAAAAACAAGTAATTCTGGTTCAGGCCAAAAGAAGGAAACTTAGAAGGATTAAGGAAAAGAGTCAGTATTTAGATATATAATAATCTAGCATTGCAATTACTCCAGTTCCCCATGACATATTTAAAGATGACTTGGATATTCCAATCTATTTGCAGATGATACACCTGATCTGCTCTATCAGGTTGTTAATTTAGGTTTAAATGCAACCACTAAAGCAAAGGTGAGGGAGCTAGACCCCAAAAGCGTAAAAGAAGTCACTCAGACTTATGCCATCAGTTATCAGAAAATATCAGAACCTCTGAAAGCACCAATGATTTTCTTAAGATGAAAATTGACATTTGAACGTTTCTCTCCCTATTAGCATGATAAGGAATCCTTCCATGATTTATATGCACAATTAATTTATACTCTAGACTTGGCAAATAATGTTAAAATACTTTCAGTAAATGCCTTATATAAATATGATGAGTGTATATATGCAAATATTATAGTCAATTGAGAAAAAGAATGGGTAATAAATGATAGTGGAGCACCCATTAATATCGCTTCATTTAAGTTAGTGAAACCAATAAAGCTTTATCCAGATTTAAAACACCAGAAGGTTTATAGAAATGCTGGACCAGATGCTGTAACATCCTGTAGGGCATACGGCACACTGCCTCTTTGTTTCAGATTTCTAGAGGTATTGGCTCCCACCATAGTATTGGCAAATCAGTTATTGACATCCGCATTGGAGCGTAATTCATAATAAAGTATGGTGTCAAATATGATTTTGTGGAGAATATCCTAGTAATTTTGGGGCAATTGCTGCCCTTGTAATATCATCAGAAAAAGAAACCCAACTGACAACCAACAATAATTTTAGAAATCTAATTTAAAAAGATGATACAATTCCCATTAAATACAAGTTGGCGGCAGGAAAATTAGATAAATGCCAACGTGAATTCTCAAAAGCTATGGGATACCATCAAGGCAAAAACAATAAATATGAATCTCCAGTAATGCAGATGATAATTAATACAAGTTTAACACTAGAAATCCTGGAACATCTATGTAGAAGTTGTCGCACCATATAATAGAGATTGTATCCTTGCATAGCTTTAAGGGATTATAATGCCAAGCCATGGTGAAATTTGAGTTCTACTGGAAAATCTGAGCAAAAAACCGATGAAGGTAAAACTCAATTTATTACACTTATTTAAAGGATCTTATGGCTGAAGTCAGAGAATTTATGATTTTGAAACACTGGCAGAAATGGTTTACCTGTGAATGTTACCAAAAACATTGATGTACCAGCTGATTATAAGTAAAAGCTAGGTCATCAGAACATCAGAAGGAGAGAGAGCTACAATTATTTGAAAAAGCTGGGTGATATTTGCCCAGGATGATCATAACCTTGGGTGCATTAAAAATGTGGATTAAAGGTTGACACTGGTTTAAACCCACTGGTACAAACGTGACCTGTACATCAATCAAAGACCACTGAAGCAGTAGTCAGCAAAGAAATCAGTAGACTAATTGAGCATGGGCTTCTTGTACCTTCATCAAGTTCATGGGTAAGTTTGTCAGGATTCTCCCTGGATTAGGTGAAAGCCTAGTCCAGGGGAAAAATCAATATATTCATATGAAGGGCACAATTTTAAAATGGCCCAATAATTTTGAGAATGGAGTTTGATTCAACTGGAATACCAAATTTGGAGCTTTTCCTGAATTATTACAAATTTGGGGAATATTTACATTTCCTAGTTGTTATCTAATCTCTATCCAAACTTTTATCTATTCCCACCTATCCCAGTATCAGGACTTTCCTACAGGTCCCATGACACTAACCTTAAAATCCCTATTCCTATCCTTACATTTTGAAGCACTATAAATAGTGCTTGCTTATTCTAAATATAGTACTTATCAGCTAACCATTTTATTTACTTTATCTTACTTTACTCTAATGGCGTGTATCTCATCCAAGGCTGCAAGCTTTGAAGCCCTGCCTTCAGATAAATGCGCCACCAAAGATTCCTCCCTGGCGGCCCAACAAAATAGTGCTCCCTGCCAGGTCGCTTCCAAGTTGCACCATGAGGATATAGCCTCAACCTTGGACAATAAAAGTTATCAATCCACAGTAGGTACTCCAGAACCTGATCTTTGGCATACCTACACTGGAATGGACATGATGCAGTAACTGTGGGAAGTGATTTTACCAAGAAGAGCTTTACATGTCCTAGAAGAGAAAGTCCTGTACGATTCAAAACACCAGGCCATCTCAAGCCCTTACTTGATTTATTGTATTTGCCTAAAATAATTGAAACAGATGTCAAAGAGCAATATAGCCAGCATCATAAAGTGAAGATATTGAAGAAGGCAATACTTAATTATATACAGGAAGCAAAATATAGTAAGGAAGAATGGGACATTGACCAAAGAGACGCTTGGGAAAGTATCACACAGAGAAATGACTACTGGCCTATAGGGTGGGTTTCTCATTATGAGGAGAAACTCTTTAGATTTCTCCCTAAAGTGAAGCACTATAAAAAGAAACTGACCAAGTTGATGCTTATACTCCAGTCAAAGAGCAAAAATCAAACAAATTGGAATGCTCATAATTTAAAAACAAAAAATGATTTTATACTAACAATAATATTTATTTAGGTAATATAAAACGAAATCCACCTCTCAATGTTGATTTCCACTCTTCTGCTTCAGAGCAGAAAGTGGAAATAAAGCTCATAGCCAATTTGAACCCTAAAATGCTGAGCAACAAATAAAATTTGGCCAAAGAGCATCAACACCCCCAAATTAATGAAATTGGGGCAAGTTGAGAACTAGCCTCCAAATCTAAAGAAAGCAGTGAGCCTTGAGAATTTTCTGAAATCCTTGAAAACAGTTAGTGCAATGGTATGAAAAAACGCCAGATAAAATACTTGGGACTTACCTTCACACAATTGATGACAAGCTTGATGACTCCTTTCCAGCAATCCCAACACTTGTCAACTTTAACAGCTACACTCCAAAAATTGGACCAGATATTACTAAAATAAAGTATCAAGATTACCTGGTTCAGCTCTCAGATGGGGATAATGCCAATCTCTATGAAAACATGAGTCCTGAAAAAGCGAAGCTCAATGACTCCCTTCTGGCAGCACTACCACTTTCTGACTTCAACAGTGCCCTTTCTGAGATTAGGCCTCAAGTTACTAAAGCAAAAATCCTGGATTAACTGGTTTGGCCCTCAGATTGGGATAGCGCCAATACCAACAAAAACGAGAGTCCTAAAGAAACCAAGCTCAAAAAGCCAGCTGAAGTCCCTTCCGTTACTGATGCCAACCTTTTGGCCCACTTCACATTTCCCTCTTGAACCTTGTCACATGGTTCACTTTCAGTCATGAGTGGGATTTGCTCGCCCCAATCCTGATATGGCGACTCAGTGTCACTCAAGGAGGCCTCCCTATCAGAAACTTCAGGGGGCCACACCCTACTGTCGCCTGGTCACCTTCTAAGCTCGTTGGGTCGCTTGCCCATGCTAGCCCCTTTTGACAACCTTTTCTCTGAGCCTTACCTGAATCTGCTGGCAGATAAGGTGATCGCAAGATGCCATGTTCAAATGTCAAATGAAATGAACTGAAAGCTTGAAGAGGCTGAGACCCACATGGCCAAGATTGCGCAAGAGATGTGTGAACAGATAGCACAGATGGAGGCAGAGTTGAAGGCCTCCCAGTTGGAAGTTATTCAAGAGCAAAGGCTGCTGGTCAGCCTGCAGTTGGAAATCCAGTACAAGACCAACCAGATCAAAATGCTTACAATTGAAAACTCACAGCTTAGGCTGAAGTTATCAGACCTCAAGACAAATTACCTTTAAACTGAACGGCAGCTCAAAGCCAGCCACCTCAAAATATCAGATTGCCCAGCCAACGGCGGCTCATGGATTGAGGAAACTAAAACCACCTTTCCCAAAGAACAATCCAAGTTTAATATGAGGGCCTTAGCTGATGAATTTGTTCAGCTTCAAACCTAATCATACATGAGACCTCCAAGTCAAATATGAGGACCCTAGCTGACTGTATTGAGTTCTACTTCCACAACTCCCACACTGGCATCACTGACCTAGTCTGCATCAAGCATGAGGCTCCGTACATCCCCAGCTTATGCTTTCTGTCTACCTTAACCCTCAGGTCACAACTTACTACCCTAGGACAAGGCTTGGGGAGGGCGTTGTTGGGATTCTCCCTGGATTAGGTGAAAGCCTTGTCCAGATGAAAATCGATATATTCATATGAAGGGCACAATTTTCAAGTGGCCCAATAATTTTGAGAATGGAGTTTGATTCAACTGGAATACCAAATTTTGGGGCTTTGCCTGAATTATTCCAAATTTGGGAATATTTACATTTCCTAGCTGCTATCTAATCTTTATCCACACTTTTATCTATTCCCACATATCCCAGTATCAGGACTTTCCTACAGGTCCCATGACACTACCCTAAAATCCCTATTCCTATCCTTACATCTCGAAGCACTATAAATAGTGCTTGATTTTTCTAAATAAACTACTTCTCAGCTAACCATCTTATTTACTTTATCTTACTTTACTCTAATGGAGAACGTCTCATCTAAGGCTTCAAGCTTTAAAGCCCTGCCTTCAGATAAACGCGCCACCAATAATTCCTCCCTGGCGGCCCAACAGAGTTCAATCCTTATTGTAAAGAAAAAAGACAAATCAAATCAAGTGTTAATTAATTACCGCCATTTAAATAAAATTACTAAGAAGGACTTGTATCTGCTGCCAAGGATAGATGAAGCATTTAATTGCCTGGGGGAAGCCAATATATTTTCACCAATGGATCTTATCACAGGGTATTGGAAGATAGATTTGCTAAAAAACCAGGAAAAGTGTGCAATAATTGCCGCATAAGGGTTATACCATCCAACAAGGATGCTCAGGGATTGTGCAACACAACGGAAACTTTCCAGAGGGCAATGGATTCAATCTTGGGTGACTTAAAGTTGTCCTGAGTTTTGGAATAGTTGGACAATAGCAATGTAAGTTAAAAGGAAAAACCAATCACCTGGACCACTTAGAAGAAGTGGTTAGACACTTAGCAACGGCAAATCTTATTTAAGCTGAGAAAAAGCCATTTCTTCAAAAAAAGATCTTGTTTATTTATGTTTATGATAAAAACCGGCGGGTTACAACCACAGCTGCAGAAGATGGTGGCCATTGAATGAATGCTGATTCTAAAGAGTATTCAGGACATACAAGTTTTTCTTGGAATGGTCAGGTACTATTGCTAATTTATCTAAGATTTTATCAGAATTGCTATACCATTATTTCAACTATTAAAGAATCTGAAAAATTGGATTTATATGGAATGAGGAGGCTCAAGAAGCGTTTGGTGAGCTCAGAAGATATCTGATGACTAGACCTGTTCTGAAATACCCAAATTTTAATCAGGAGTCTATTATTCAAATAAATGCCTCATTAATGGTGATCAAAGTCATATTTAGTCAAGTAGATGATGATGGGGAGGATCAATTTGGTGGCGTATATGAGTCTGACATTGACGCTGGCATAGATAACTACACCATGATGTAGTATGAATGCCTCACGGTGATATATGCCTGCAATCATTTTTGAGTGTATATTCATGGGATATACGTCAGAATTGTGATTAACCACTCATCCCTACGATGGTTGCATAATTATAAAGAACAAGAGGGGTTACTGTCTCAATGGGCTATGAATCTTTAAGCCTATAATTTTGAGATTATACACTGAGTAGGATTAGCTCATTAAAAATTGATGGATCACAAGAACACATGTTGTTCACGTTGTGTACCAGCAAGCAAATGAACTATTCTGATGGATGATTATAGAAATGTTGGGGATGAACCACATGAGTTTAAAGCGCGCTAAGAAAGAGATAGAAAATACTGAGATAAAGAATGGACATCTGTAGAAAACAATTGACAAAAATGGTACTTATAAAGCAAAATGCTGGAACGCTCAGTGTCTATACAAGCTGCGAACAAAGTTAATGAGCATGGTGGCCTAAGAAAAACAATGGATCATCTACAATAGTATTATTACTGGGAATTGATCAATAATGACTTAGCGGATTATCAAGTATGTTGTGTGGAGTTTCACCTCCACAAGCCTCACAAGGATGTGACAGGATACCGGTTAGTACAAACTTAGTTTTCTTGGCACATGGTTTTAGTAGATTGATGGGACCCTTGAGTGTTAGTAATGGGGGAGTAAAGTACATTATAATTGCAATAGATTATCTGACTAGATGGGTCAATAACAAAGCTTTGATAAGGGTAGACGCAACAATCACCATGAGATTCATTCTGGAACAAGTAGTTTACTAGTATGGATTTCCGCAAGTATTACTTAGTGATAATGAGACCAACTATAATCCTACGTGATTCCAAAAGTGAACAAATTAATAAAGATCTGAGTTGTAATGCCCATTCCATACCATCCAGAAACAAACAGAATGGCAGAGAGAGTAAATGGAACTCTGGCTGAAAAGCTGAGTAATTGGTAATAAGGAAAACCTCCACTTGAGGATTTTATCTGAGTTCAGTTATTTTTGTGTACAATAACAGTTATCATATAGTGACTGGGAAAATGCCATTCAAACTCTTATATGGACAAAGAGCTAACTACCACCAATTTTGTATTCAGCAGTAGAAACAGCTTTAGGGATGAGCTCAGAGCAAGATATATCACAACTGGCAAACATCATGATCAAATTGCAATTAGAGGCATTTAATATGACGAAGAAGAGAAGAATTAGAGTGAAGAAATAGATTGATTAAAAGAATTAGTGATTAAAGGATACCATGTGAGAGATAGGATAGCTTATTAAAAACTCTTGGATTGGGAAGAAAATAAGTTTGAGTTTATTATGGTTGGGTTAATTCAAGATTTTAGCCATGATGACAACAGATGCCTATATGCAGAAAATCATAACTGATGGCTGTATAGTAAATCAGGTCCATAGAAAATACTTAAAGTATTGGATCCAAAAGAAAATAAATAATGATAATATAAGATAAAAATATAGAGATAAAAGATAAAGGATAAAACATATGTAAAAAATTATTAAAAAGTAGATAATTTATAAAAAAGAAATAAATATATAAATAATATCAGTTTTTATTGCCAGTATCATGTATCTGGCAGTGTTCCAAATTTCTATTTTATTGTGGGGAGAATGGGGATATAATATGACAAGATTAGTGAGGAAGAGAGTGAACATTTGGAAGGACCAACTCATGCTGAAACTGGGTCAGCTGTAAAGAGGCATGAGGAAAGCAGATTTGAAGATCCACATTCAATTTGTGGGAAGCCCGACCTGGGGAAATACAGCATTGAATAATTTTATTAATGAAATTCAACTGAGTGATCCTTGTGTGGTGTGAGGTCATAGGAGTGTCAGGGAGATGACAGAGAGTTTAAACTGGCCTGCCATTTAAAATGAAAAAGCCCCTCAAAAGGTGATCCAGAATGCCAGGGGTATTGCCGCTTGAACAACGTTAGAGTAAGCAGGGAGATAGGTAGCAATGAAGTGCTGATGAGCCATAAACAATAAAAGCAACCCGGTTAGGAACTAAGCTGTTCCAGCCTCAGGGACAATGGGACTGGGCGTAGGGAGTTCCAAGACTGAGGAAATATACAGAAAGACCTTGAAACAATAGGCTCAAGTGTTTTTTTGTAATGATCATTGTTAAAAATATGGCTGGGATTACCCAGGCAATACGCAGGCTGCTGGGTCACATTGCAGATGTCACAGGGGGTTTGGCAAAAAATTTTTGAACTTAATTGAGTGAATTTGAGCACCGGAAAATTTTTATTGGAATTAAAATAAGATAATTGACTGTCATTTCCTTATTGTTACAACTGCTTAAATGACAATTGATTTGGGGAATAGCTTAGGAAAGCGTGGGATCAGGGCCCTTGAGATTTGACATAACCCAGCGAACTTTGAGTGAGGGGAGAGAAAAAGAACTTTAATTTTAACTAAATTTTTGAATTGGTGGAATTCTAAGTCGCTGTCAGTTCGTCCATAGACACCCAAATTGAAGTTTTACTGCAGTTTTGTTAGTTAGCGTGACAGTGTCTCACCTGATAGGCAACAGGAAACTCCCAAGCTCAATCCATGTAGGGGCAGTATTAAGAGGTCAGAAATGGGTTCAGGGCGCCCAAACCGCCTGCACTCAGTCGCTTTGGCATCTGTTTGACCAAGAGTTCTGGTGACAACATTTCCCAATGGCCCAATGCTATTGGCGAGTTTTGCCAAGGATTTGACACTAGACGATTTATTTGTCAAAGATATGCACCCATTGAGCTTTGTTGCTGAGGATTTGGGTCTCTTTGGCCTTGATGTTAAAAAGTTTGTTGCCATCAACTTTATTCAAATCTTTTCCTCATGAGGATGCCAACTCCAAAAGCTCAGCACAAATTCCCTTGATTCACCATACTTATTGGGCTGAAGTTACTTCTGGGATGGGTGGCAGGGTCCCTAAAGGGTAAGCTGTTACCCATCGCTCGTACACCAATATGAGTAAGGTCATTCTGGGAGATAAGAGGGGTAGCTGGCCTTCATGGACCTTTTTTTGGGAATGGGAATGCCACCCAGTCCAAGTGGAGGCGGCGCTCCCCCAGACTTACAAGGAGCCCTGTTGCAATTCCAATATGACTGGACAATAATCATGGGACAGCTAGGGCGGAATCTGTCAAAAATGATATCAAATACAAGTATTTGAGTGCCTCAAGATGAGGCGATATTGGGATTAACAGGTTTATTGGATATAACGGTTTTATTATTGGATTGCCTCTAAATAAGGTGATGTTGACATTTGATGATTTCAATTTAAATCGCCTACAATTAGGGTGATAGAAAATTAGAGAATAACCAGCCAAAACAAGGAGAATCGATGGAACTGAATAGCCCAAGCTATGAAAGTGGTATTGTCCAAGCTGCTGTAATATAATCGAGATGGGCGATTAAGAGGAGGTTGTTGTTGAGTTAGTTAAGAAAAAGCGGAATAGGAAGAATCCGCGGTATTAAGCATATTAAATAAAAGAGGTTGTGGGAGCAAGTGCTCCATATTTATATATAATTTAATTCTGTTGTTTTAAGGACAACGATCTTCATATAATTGGTCCTGATTGCTCAGTGGGTCAAACCCTGCAAAATCAGCTGGCGTATCTATTGATACTGCCAATTTTATAAAAAGTGGTGCTCACTACAGGGGCCCCTTGATCAGTTATAGAAATAAATCCCTTTTGCCTACTATGTCGCAGTCCAGTTGCCTTGATAAGAAATCTGCACGAGATGCTGGGCCTGTTGCATATGAGGAACTGAAACTTGCATTGGATACAGTGCTCAAAATACAAGATGAGCTGCACCAAGTAGTTTACAGTGAAAAGCTGCCACCATCTGATCGTGATGGAAATATTCATAGGTTCTTTTGATGATTTGAGTTTGCAACTGAAGGTGCCTCAGACCGGCGCAGGGTAAACTGTTGATCTCTACCTTGGATGTCAGAAGTGCTTTTTAATTTGTTTGTTACCTTTCAGACAGTTCCGTTACATACCAAGAAGTCAAGGAGATAGTGATACAGTTGTTTGGCAGAAAATCAAAATGTTGCAATGGAAAGCTGAGTTCCTGACCATCAGGTTTCAACAAAATGAGACTCTCACCACATTCTCTAAGTGGTTTATGACAGAAGCACATGTGTTGATTGAGGCTGGGAGTCTAGCTAAAGCTGATGTATGCATTGCAATGGCTTCTGAAGTGAAGCCATATCCCAAGCTTTACAATGTCATGGCCTCATTGTTATAGGACAATGTACCTCTTCTTAAACTTGTTCAGTTTTTATGTCAGTTAGCTGTAACTTTCCCTCCACCCAATATTGAGCAGATTCACACAGTCACCGGGGCCCACCCTAACCATGGGGAGGGAAGCAACCAGTCGATAAAGATCATGCCAGGCTACTCCTTGCAGCCCAACATCTGTCACATAACTGCTGAGCGACAACTGCCCAACTACTGCTTTAGCCCTAACTAAAATGATTGACAGCAGGCAGTCTACCAATGTGGGTCTGGTTATGCAATCATCTCTTGGAATAACTTTCCAAGTGGGCCAGCTTATATTAAGCAGACGTAGGCCCTATGGAGTAAGTTGCTTTAATTGCGGTCACACTGGGCACATGGGACAATGGTGCCCTTATCAACAGATCCCTCATACAACAGGATCAAGGTTATCAGAGAAAAGTCAGAGTGGAGTAGAGATGGGACTCTCTACTTCCACTATCTCAAAGTCATACGTTCCCCCTGAATATATTGTATTGAAGGTAGTAGAAGCCTCCCAGTATGATGATACATTTCTCTACCAACAGCCAGTTGGGGGAATAAATGTGCTGACCCAAGCACAATTCAGAAATATGGCTGACACAGGGTTTCTGGAGCAGCCAAAAGCCTTACGCTTGCCAAATGTTTGACCAAAATCCTGTCAGACCAACTAGAACCATTTGCGGATGCGTTGTCTCTAAGAGAAGTAGAGGTCTCCTTTCCAGTGGATGCTATTATAGCAGGATATCCTAAAGTCAGTGTGAATATTATAGGTTTCCTGGGAAAACGTGAACTGCTGAATGTACATGTAGTAAATAACCAGCATTCATCTTACTCAGAGTGCACTTACTGTGAAATGGTGGTAGCCAAAACCTGAGTACAAGCTATAATTGATATGGGCGCTCCTGTTAACATTGTCTCCACTAAGTTGGTGGCAAAGTTGGCTTTAAAACCAGACATAGAACACTGGATGGTGTATGGGACCACGGGAACAGAAACCACGGTCTCTGAGGGAGCGTATAGCGCGCTTCCTTTGCAGTTTGGATCCGTTGTTATTATGGCACTGGCGGTAGTATTAAAAATAGCAACTATGATCTGCTGATTGGGACTGCTTTTATGTGACACTATGAGGCTGTCATTGACATGAGGGAAGAGACCCTATCCATCCTGGGACAACGGATCCCCCTCTATTTTACTTCCAGGGGAGTGCCAGATGACCCAACCCGCACTAGTCAAATTAATCTCACCTATAGCAATGGTGTGATTCCTGTGAAATATTGGCGGATGAAGTGGAAGACCCAAATGCTCCCAAACCAGATTTATAAGTACAAAGGGATTCTGCTATGAGCTGTAAACGCTTTTACTATCCCTTCTGGGCATCAGGTCATAATTGGGACAGAGCTTGAAATTAATATACCGGGTGGTCTGTACAGAGAGGTTGTGGGGCCCTATCAACAATCATGACTCAAACCTCATGTGGCTCCTGGGTTACTGTTACCTGGGCAGGGGGAAGTAAAAGTGTTGGTAGCGAATCTGCAGAAGGAGGTGATGAAGGTTCAGCGGCACCAAGTGGTAGCTTACCTGCATTTGATCCCTACTGATGAGGTCCACCAGATACACACTTTGGTTCTTGGGAAGATCTCAGCTTGCCTTTAAAAACCACCTTTGGCGTAATGACTGTGGTTCCTCAGGAGGCGCTCACTGGTCTATTGGAGGATCAGAAGGACAGGGTGATGGATCTGTTTGAAAAGTATCACAGCATCTTTGCAACTGATGATCATGACTTGGGTTGCACTCGCGGGGTTTTGCATCAGGTGGACATGGGAGACCACCCCCTATCAGGTCATGGCCTATCCATTGCTCAAGGGCAGTGGAAGAAGTTGTGTCTGCAGAAATAGATACATTGGTGGAACAAGGAATGTTGGAGCCGTCAAAAAAGTCCTTGGGCATCCCCAGTACTAATTGTCAAAAAGAAAGATGGCTCCAATCGAGTAGTAATCAATTACTGGAAGCTTAACAGCATTACAAAAAAAGATTTGTACCCACTTCCATGAATTGATGACGCATTAGATCAGTTAGGTGGGGCCAAGTATTTCTCTGCTATGGATTTGATATTGGGGTACTGGCAGATTGAGTTGCCAGCGGCGGAACAAGAAAAGTGCGCTATAATCACCTCAAAAGGATTGTTCCAGCCTACATGTATGCCACAGGGTTTGTGCAATGCTCCTGCTACATTCCAGCGGGCTATGGATACTATTTTGGGTGACCTAAAGCTGTCTTGCATTCTTGTCTACCTTGATGATATCAACGTGTTTTCGCGGACATTCACAATAGCATCTTGGACACCTGGAGCAAGTGTTCCGCCAACTGGCTGATGCTAATATCAAGATTAATTCCCCAAAAGTGCCATTTTTTAAGGAACAATTGGAATATCTCGGCTTTGTGGTAGACTCCAAAGGGCTTAGCCCTCAGCCAGCCAAGGTGGAAGCCATCCGCAAGATGACTTGGCCAAGCAATAAGTGGGATATCCAGGTGTTCTTGGGGATGATTAGTTACTACCGGCAGTTCATTCCCAACTTCAGCTGTATTGGGGCTCCACTCTTTGAGCTACTTAAGAAAAATGCTGTCTTCAACTGGACAGATCGACGTCAAACTGCTTTTGATGTATTATGAACTGCGTTGGCTAGCGCACCTGTTTTGCAATATCCCAATTTTGAAAAAGAGCTTATTGTGCAAATGGATGCTTCACTTTCTGCTGTAGGGGCTGTGTTATCCCAAAAGGTCAATGACGGTGTGGAGCACCCCATTGCATATTGTAGCTGCAGTTTAACCAGGCCTGAAAAGAATTACACCATGACTGAGCGGGAGTGTTTAGCAGTAATCTATGCATATAAGCAATTCCAGGTCTACCTTCACAGGGTGAAAATAAAAAGTGGTAATGGATCATGCCTCCTTGCGCTGGCTACAGAATCTGTGGGAACCTGAAGGGCGGCTCGCTCAATGGGCTTTGAAGCTCCAAGTGTATGATTTTGAGATCATGCATTGACCCAGAGAGAAGCATCAGAATGCAGATTGTCTTTCCCAATTACCCACAGTCACCATTACAGCAGATGTGGCCAACATAATGTACAAAAAGATGATTGTGGGCAAATATCAAAATGAGCCGCTGCCCATAATCAAAATGTTAGATGGACTTAGGCAGGATACCTTCTTGCGCAATGGGGAATTATATAAGTGGATTGGGGAATCAACGCTGAGTTTCCCAAAGCCCTCTGCCAGGCCTGTGATAATTATGGATGCCCATAAAGCGGTAGGTCATGGAGGGTTGAAAAAGATGTTGGAGTTCTTGTGACCCCACTACTATTGGGAGAGTATGCACTATGATGTGCTCGAGATGGTTGGTTGTTGCCATCAGTGCCAAGTGGAGAAACCATACCACCGGAAGACCACCTATCAGCTAGTTAAGCCTCAGTTCGCATGTCATAAAGTTTCATTAGATGTGGTGGGGCCACTGCTGACTGGCGCAAACTGCTCTAAATATATAATAGTAGCCATTGACCATTTGACAAGATGAGTGGAAGCGAGGGCTATCAAGGATTTAGAAGCTGTCACTACCGCCAAGTACATCCTGGATTGTGTCATACAGCACCATGGTTGTCCGCAATATATCCTAATGGACAACGGAACCAATTTCACATCACATATATTGGCCAAGTTGAACGAGTGCATGGCAATCCGCGGGGTCTTTACTACCCCCTACCACCCTAAAGAAAAATTTTATGGTGGAACGGGTCAATGGGACTTTGGTAAATATTCTACGCAAGCTTTTATATGAGCAGCTGTCAGACTGGAGCATCCTTTTATCCACCGCTTTTTTTCATGTACGATATCAGCTACCACTCAGCAACTGGTAAGAGCCCATTCCATTTACTTTATGGACAACATCCAGCACTACCTGCATTGCTTTACTCCTGTGTAGAGGATACTGGTGGAGTTGAGCCCCACCGCTATTTGTCTACCTTAACAAACATGACTGATTAATCTCCAAACTGAGGCATATTCTACTAGTCTTGCCAAGAAAATTTGGGATCATGCGGCTGACTAATGTAGACACAGCAGTATTCCACAGTTTGGGGTAGGGGAATTGGTCCTGTTTCACAACCAACATGGGTTTGGAAGAAGGAACAAGCTCGCCAGCATATGGAGTGGACCATTTGAGATCATTGAGAAAACTGGGGCTGACGCCTACACCATTAAGGAACCTGTGGGGGTCAGATAATTAACAGAGTACACCCAAAGTTCCTCTGACCATACAAGCAATAGGAGCCTTATTGTCCAGTCAAGGAGGGGGTAATGTGCAATTTCGATATGACTGGATGATAATCATGGGACAGCTATGGCGGAATCTGCCAAAAATAATATCAGATACAAGTATTTGAGTGCCTCAAGATGAGGTGATATTAGGATTAATGAGTTTATTGGATATAACGGTTTTATTATTGGATCGCCTCTAAATAAGGCGATGTTGACATTCAATGATTACAATTTAAATTGCCTACAATTAGGGCAATAGCGAATTAGAGAATAACCAGCTGAAACAAGGAGAATCGGTGGAACTGAATAGTCCAAGCTATAAAAGTGGTATTGTCCAAGCTTCTGTAATATAAGCGAGATGGGAGATTAAGAGGAGGTTGTTGTTGAGTTAGTTAAGAAAAAGCGGAATAGGAAGAATCCGCGGTATTAAGCATATTAAATAAAAGAGATTGTGGGAGCAAGTGCTCAATATTTATATATAAGTTTATTTCTGTTGTTTTAAGGACAACGATCTTCATATCATTGGTCCTGATTGCTCAGTGGGTCAAACCCTGCAAAATCAGCTGGCGTATCTATTGATACTGCTGATTTTATAACAAGCCCCAACATGGAGAAGGCAAGCGTTCAGGAGAATATTATTGGTGAAATTGACTGAATTATTCCTGGTATGGTGTGTAGCCATGGAACTGCACTCATAGGTGGTGGCATCAAAAACAAGATGAAGAGGAAACATACTGAGGAGAATGGGTATGAAAAATGCATCAAGTAAGGAAAAAGAAAAATAAGCTCTGCAAAATCCAAAAAACTATGTTGACTGATTCGGTCCAGGAATGAAGCATTGTCTGCCTCCAAAACTCTATCTTTGCTGGATAATCTGGTTAATTGGGTGGAAGTGGTGGAATTTTAGTATGCCCATATAATCCAGCTTAATAGTTTATAAGTATCATTTGCTTTATCAACTGGAGGCAATTTATTATAAGAAAAAAACAAAGCAGATGTGAGGGTTATCTTGATATGGTAACAGTTATTTTTTTTATTTCCTTACAAAATGTTATAATTCACCAGATTTTATTTCCACAAGATTAATGATGTTCAATTGGGGAGGATCCTTGACAATTTTATAAGTGTTTCAAATATTAGTTCAACAATTAGTAAATTAAATTTATTTGTGCAAAACAAATCAGGGTTTATTGGAGGACAATAAGGGTTTATTGGCAGTTGCTGAGGGTTAACATTGCTTTTGTTGTCAACAACTTGCAGGTTATCTTAAAAGGCAACATAACCTGCTATTAATGGGTGAAAGATCCCATTATCTAAGAAGGTTGCTATCTTAAAGATAATTTCTCAAAGAGGCAGCAGATAAAGGATAGACTTGCCTGCCAGTCAGGGTGTGGGAGTATCCACAAGGCGAGCCAGGATTTCAGAGGCACTGCTTCTCAGACAACGTTCAGATGCTACAGGAGGTAGGTTAATAATGAGTGCCAACAGGACACAAAAAAGCAACATGGCAAAAAGATAGGCTGTTGGGATCCCAGAGCCCGCAGGCTCAGACGTGGAAAAGTTTTGGGTTGGGATGGCAGTTTTGGATTCCACCAAAAGGGGAGTTGGAATAGGGCTGACATTGAGAGTGCAGATTCTCGATCTGAGTGGAGACAATTCCTCCCACAAGATGCTGAGGTCCTGGCGGTGAATCACTTTGCTGAGGGAGTTTTTTTTAAGAGGTCCTGAGCGTGGCAAGCCCAGTTAACAGCGGAGGGCAGCAAAGCTTGCAAAAATGACCGCAATGATCCAGTAGTTGCATAACTCATAGTTACCCATTGGCGGGCATTTAAGGATACTAGAAAAGACATAAGACAACAAGTAGAAAGGTTTGTTCAAAAAAGACATTTTTTTAAAAATTTAGTAATGAAAACCAACTGACAATAATCCTGCGGGGGACAATTGCTTAAATGCTAGGTCATTTTTGAAGAATAGTGTTGAGGCGCATGGAATGAGGCACTCAAATTTACTGACCCAAGCTGGTGGAAAGTCATGTGTAGGGGGCTTTAATTAAACTAATAAAAGGGCGTCAGCAGTGGACTGAATCATCATTAATTTGTCCTTGGGCGCCTGAGTCATAGTTTTACTGTGATTATGCCAATTTTATTGGCAACATCTTGCTCAATGAGCTATGGGAGCCTCCCAGGGCCATCCCACTTAGGGATAATACCAAGTGGTTTGGACATATTCAGGAAGACCAAACCGCCTGCACCTGATTGCTATGGCAACCGTTTGGACTTGTGGGGTTCAGCAGATTGAGTTTTAATGCGGAAAGGGAGGGTTTAAAAGTTTTTAACTAATTTTCTGAGTTCAAGTTTGGCCTAGGGGAGGGATTAACCACATCCATGCCACGTTGAATATTATTTTTCAAGACCTCAACACAGATTTTTGAACTTCCATAACAATTTTATGGTCATCAACATAGGGATGGGCGGTGGAACTTTTAGAGGGTAGGCCATAACTCATCACTCTTCCACCACATGGGCGAGGTCACCCTGAGAAATGAGGGGGCAGCCAGCCTCTTTAGACCCTTCTTAGAAAAGAAAGAAAATGCCACCTGGTCCAAGTGCAAGTGGCGCTCCCTTGGACTTACAATAATGCCTTGGTGTTGGGTATAGGCTCTGGGACACACTTTTTAGGAATCCAACCCAGGAAAGTGTCATGACCTAGTCAGTGGCAGAATCTGACTAGACAGATGAAGAATCTTTGTTTCAAATGACTACTAAGTCTAAATGCATCAGCTTCAGATGCTGTTCTTATTGGGGTATTGACAAGAGCGTTGGGCGCTAATTCTTGTATAAATCCTTTAAGTGTTTAATAAAAGCAGACTTTTTTAAGTGTAATATAATTTAGGATGTTGAAAATGTTTTGTATTTTACTCTCAAGGCTAGAGTTGGAAAGACAGTTTTCTTTATCTAAATTTGCTTTTAAAATTTTAAGGTCTCTTGTGTCAAGAGTGGAAGGGAGATTATTCCTTATGTCCAGAAGTTGCCAACTCTAGGGGAAGAGTTAAAGGCTAGTTTTTTCTTGTCTGGAATATTTTTAAATACTTTCTGTTATTAGAAGTAGTAGCGTCAGCACCTGACATACTCATATAAGTTTTTGAAGAGCTCAATTAGGATGATAGTTTTCATAAATATTTATTAAACCATCAAATTATAATACTAATCAACAATATACTAAACGCACACCTTGAAACTTTGCAGTAAACATAAAAATCTAAACAATTAAACTCCATTAACTTGTTGAGCTTAGGGATCACATGGGAGTTTTATTGGTAACTTTTTCTATCAGAACAAATTAAGGACACCCATGTATGTAAATAGTATTCTTTCTAATAAATTTTGCGGTTATTGCAGCCACAAGGTATCTTTTTGGTTCATCTTTGACCCATTTTGTGAGGTGGTTAGTAGACATTACAATATTTAAACTGTTTACTGATGAGGGACACATGACATCAATATATAGAGTGTGGAAGGCAAAATTAGACTTAATAAATGGTATAAGGTGCTCTTGTGGCACTGGCGCTTCCTCTTGGAACTCTCTACAACAGCTTATAGCATTGTAAAATTTAAAGTGCATACTTTTCAATTGTGATATTGTTTTAGATGCTCATATATTTACTTAGTCTCATGATCTTTGGCCTTTTGGGTCCAAAAATCAGATCTGACTGCTTGGTAGGTCGTGGCATCAGATATTTACATCTTCTATTTGTTTTGAAAAGCTTCATATCATTTATAATAGTGTTTATTGTTCATCAATTAAGAGCGCATTGCACCCTTTCTGGTTTGTTGTTGTATTAAATTATATACATCTAGTTATAAAGGACATCTGCCATGTTGGCAGTCAATGCAACAATGGGGAGTTGAGACAGTCCATTGGCGTTTTGGTGTTTTGCTTGGTTATTTATGAATTTCCAAGAGTATGCCTGTAATTTCAGCAGCTAATGGTCCAGTCGCCCTTTCAGCTCCTTGAGATTTTATAGCCATCTGAGAGAAGAGTGGTCAGTTACTACTTTGAAGTGTACTCCATAGATGTATAGTTTTAACTGTTTGCATGCATAAATTTATCATTAAGCAATTCATCTCAGTCATGGTGCAATTTATCTCATGCACATCTAACATTCATATGCATTAGGCCATGGGGTTTTCTTCACCCTCATCATCAAGTTGGGATAGCACAGCCTCCATGGTGGTGAGGGATGCAGCTATTTTGGTAAAAACAGCTCATTGAAATTTGGATTATAATCACCAGTACAGTATTTGAGGCAAATATAAAGCCTATCAAAATTTAGCAGGCAGTTTGTCATCTATTTACAATAAATCTTGTTCTTTGAAAGGAGTAATAAAGGTTCACCTACTTTATTAAAGTTCCCTATGAAGCGCCAATAATAGCTGACCACCCCTAATAAGACTTGGATGTCTCGCTTGCTAGTTGGTGATTTCATCTTCTCTGTCAGGATGAGGATAATATAATCCAACTATCCAAATAAAGTTAAGGGCAAACAATTTTAAGGCGATGGATACTAAAAAGTGTACTTTAATAAAGTCTTCATCAAGGGGAAAGACTCCTTAATTAATTTATCCTAGTTTTTTTAATATAGTAATAGTGGCAAGCCAAACAATATATGGCAAAAATAATGTTGATTGGAAAGAAGTTACCTTATTTAGATAGAGCCTTGCAAAATTTAAAGTACTTTTAGGCTAAAAGTGAGAGTAAAGTTAGTATTTAGTATAAACAAGAGGTAAACAGATTTTAGGCGATGATTGGCAATCTAATGCCTCACTAGTAAATCCCTTAGAATTTAATACAGGCAACATTAATAATAAATATGATTTAAACTTGGAATAAATTGCCATAAAATAGAAAACTCATAAGCTATATCATTCCCCTATAATCTTAGAAATGAAAAATTACAAACAATTTCTGGAATCCTGGCTAGTTGTGAGCTCGCTAGTGCTAGTGGGGCTCAGGTCTTGACCAATACAGCAGGCGCTGAAGCATTGAAACTCTTAACTGCTATTTTACAATTTTGGTGTAACTTAAACACAAGTAAATATAATATTTTAAAGTAAAAATGGGACTAATAATAGCACTTGAGCTTAGTAAAACAATAGATCTTTTATTAGATTAAAGTCTTTCATTGTTTAGATTACCAGGATGCTAATTGTGGGATACGTGTGGATTAATGATAGGCAGGGGAACTCCATTTGGTCAAATGACGATTTGGAATAATAAAACTCTTTAAAGGCGTTGCATTTCAATGTGGCTGAATTTTTGGTTTTAGGTTGAGGATAGGGATGTGTAACCATAAGGTAACATTTTAATAAAATTTCTCCAATCAGACACCCTTATAGTATTTTCACCTCAGCCATTTACCAGAGGTCTTTGTCAGACATTATCTATCTCAACTTCAGAAAAAGAATGTTGGAAGTATTAGGGCTCCTGAATCTGCCAATATGCTTGGCCCAACACCTGCCCAATTTATAGATAATATTGTGGATATTAATGATAGGAGTACCCACAGCAAAAAGACATTAGCAGATTCTTGGTGGAATCCTTATAATTGGATTAATACGATTTACCATAAGAATCAGCTTAAAAAGGTAAATACTAACAGTAGAAATACTCCAACTCCTCGGTCAATTACAAGGAGTATAATATTGCACAGATCTGAACTTTTGCAAGGCCAGAAGATTTTACCTGTCGATGATTGAGTGCCAGTTAACCAATCATCCTCAACCAAGTTTAACCACCACTGAGGTGCAAAGATTTTACTCGAGGCTGATAGGGTAAAAATTAGCCAATCACTACCATCTGAGTATGACCACCGCCAAGGTGAAAGATTTTACTCACTGGTGATTGGATATGATTCATCCAATCATTACCATACGGGTCAGTTTTGCCTCAAAAATTTATCTTCCATCTGATAGGCCAAAAGCCTATATTACCTAATCTAGATAACTGAGTTTTACATTCTTTTACCTTGAATATTAATAGTCTCAAAATCAAAAAACTAGTTTAAATAGGAAAAACTAGTAACGAGAAAAGGGCCTTTCTTGGTTTTGCCATGCTCATAATAATAAAAAACATAAAAAATAAAAAGTTATTATTTTATACTTTTATTAAATAGTAAGTTTCTCACTCTTAGAAATTATTTGTGGCCTCCATTCGCAAATCCCACAAATTGGTGCTCACTACAGGGGTTGAGCCCCCTGCTTACTTTGATAAGTATTAAAAAGAAAATGGAGACTGTCACTGTGAGCAGCTCTCTGACCTGCGATTAGTTGCTCTCAAGAAGCAACTAGCTAGCTCTTTCTCTTGACTCAAAGTGTAGAGCAACGGCTGTTCAAACTACCCATGAAGGACAGATACACCCCTGGTGAAGGGAGTGTTGCCTCCTTCTTGTACGTTTATGAAGCTGCGATGGATGGCGCTACTGACAAACAAAAAGTTCAGTACATCATTCCCTGTTTAAGCCGCACAGCCCAAGAGCTGATCATCCCTCACTTGGATCCTCAGCACACTTGGCCAGAGGTCAAGAAAGCCCTCTTGGCTGAATTTGGGTCCAAGCAGAGCTTACATCGGGCAAAACAGGCTTTCATGCGCCTTGCCATGTATGAGGGTGAAACCCTCTTTAATTTTGCTGAGCAGTTCTACCTCACTGCTCAAAGGTTGGCCACGTCCAACCTGCTTACCCTGGATGATGCTATTGCCACCATCTTAACAGGGTTAGCTTCCCAACCCTCTCTCAACAGGCATATCATATCAGTGAAATGCCACCTTACAACCTTCTGAGATATCAAAGAGGCTTTGTTAGACGTCGACCATCTTTATTTAGAGGAGATGGAGCCTGCTGAATCATTGGAGGTGAGGCCACCTGTGCCTATCCTCCCCACAAAACCTGTTGCTTCGGTGCAACTTAGACCTGGACATCCCTCAGTCATGCAAAACGGAAATCCCTACTGTGGTTTCCCCTTCAGCTCAGCTAGTAGGTGCGCGCCCTAAAGGCATATCCTCCGAACTACTGGGGTTGAAAAAATGCCGGTTACATCCAAGCTAATTCCCCCACCTCTCATGACTGTCTCCCCCACTTCAATTGTAACCTTGCCCATGGTGGAGAATACCCCTGAGGCTGACTCTGAGGGGGGTTATAATAACGTTGGGTACTACTTGTTGGGCGCTCCCGCGGAAGTGGAGGTCCCTGATCGCCTAAACGCTGGAGGAGTAGATGAGGCCACCATACCTGAGGACACTTACCTCCATCAAGTCTTAGGGGAACCAATCAATATTGATACTACCAGCGACACCAATGAGGTGCTGTCTCACATTATTCGCCCTATCCAGCATGGCCATACCATGCAGTCCATTCAGAAAAATTACCCTGAGACCGCGTGCAATTTAACCTCCAATTTCCATCTTAAGGAGGTCTTAGCGCTATTGCCCACTTCTGGGGGGATACTCATGAAGGTTGAGGTGGTCATTCAAAAAGTCTAGGTGATGGCTATCCTAGATACTGGCTCCCCGGTGAACATCATTTCTTCCAATCTGATGAAAAAGATCCACCTTGACCCTGACTTGGAGTACAACCAAGACTTTGGAACTGCTGGTCCTAACAACACCCATGCGCTGGGTGCTTATTCATCCCTTCCCATTCATATTGGAAAGCTTATTCTATTGGCCCCCGCAGTGGCTTTGGAAAATGACAATTATGAGATGCTGATAGGCACTCAGTTTATGATTGAGTATGAAGGCATCATCAACATGAGGCAAGGGACCTCTATCTTTAATGAACTACGACGTTCCATTAGTTTTATCCAACGAAGAACACCCCTCTTCTGCTTTGCCATATGTCACCTCTGGGTGCAACATTAAGAAATAGCATGATACAGTAAAGGTTAGTGATGGTGAGCAACGAGTGATTGACTCAAAAGCCATATCCCAAAACCCCTCCGATCTCTTAAGTAAGGCTGACTTCAAAGGAAAAGTTCAGGCTCCTAAAGTACAGCCTAAAAAAGAGAAATCTAATTTTAAGCCCACGGAGGCAACCATTTCTCATCCCAAGGCTCAAGAGAATCACTCTTCCAAGGATGCTACCCCTCGCGAATCTCGGTCTAAACCTTTGCATACTGGGGATGAAAAATTACATGTTAGAAAGACTAGTCAAGCCAAAATAGTGACTAAAAAAGATTAAGCTGCCAATGAGCTCCGAGCTCCTCTGCCCTCTTACAAAGTGTCAGATAGGGTTCTATATTACTGAAAATGCACAACTCCCCAAAGTGGCAAACTTTGATCAAATTGGGAGGGGCCATATATTATCATACATAAGAGAGGAGATGAGTATTCTATAAAGTCTCTGGCTACAAAAATTATCATAATCTGGGTACATGGCTGCAACCTTCGACCCTACACCCCTTCCAACATTCTTGAGGGGGCAATGTTGGACATTCTCTATCTCAACTTCAGAAAAAGAATGTTGGAAGTATTAGGGCTCCTGAATCTGCCAATATGATTGGCTCAACACCTTCCCAATTTATAGATAATATTGTGGATATTAATGATAGGAGTACCCACAGTGAAAAGACATTAGTGGATTCTTGACAGAATCCTGATAATTGGATTAATATGATTTACCATAAGAATTGGCTTAAAAAGGTAAATCTAACAGTAGAAATACTAAACTCCTTGGTCAAATATGAGGAGTATAATATCACATGGATCCAAACTTTCGCAAGGCCAGAAGATTTTACCCATCAATGATTGGGTGCTAGTTAACCAATCATCCTCAACTAAGTCTAACCACCGCTGAGGTGCAAAGATTTTACTCAAGGCTGATAGGGTAAAAATTAGCCAATCATTACCATCCAAGTCTGACCCCCGCCAAAATTACCCAATCATTACCAACTGAGTCTGACCACTGCCGAGGTAAAAAGATTTTACTCGCTGGTGATTGGATACAATTCATCCAATCATTACCATACGTGTCAGTTTTTCCTCAAAAATTTTATCTTCCATCTGATAGGCCAAAAGCCTATATTACCTAATCTAGATAACTGAGCTTTACATTCTTTTACCTTGAATATCAATAGTCTCAAAATCTGAACTAGTTTAAATAGGAAAAATAGTATTGAGAAAGGGGCCTTTCTTAGTTTTGCCGCGCTTGTAATAATAAAAAACATAAAAATTAAAAAAGTTTTTACTTTATACTTTTATAAAAAAGTAAGTTTCTCACTCTGAAAAATTATTTGTGGCCTCCATTCGCGGATCCCACAATCTTAATGAATGATTGGCTGATAATTTTGACCATTGACCCCTTCAGATCTATAAAAGGGTGTTGATTTTGCTCAGGGATTTTCAATAAACACAAATTAGTGCTTAGGAGGACACCCAAGGGAGTTAACCTATTCTTCCAGGGATTCAGTGGAGCTGAACTAACAACATGCCAAATATTTGACTGAAAGTTAGGAGTAGAAAGATTACTCTGATCAGAGCCATTCTGCCAGTAGTTTGGCGAATAATTATTATTAAAATTTGGACCTATTTATCACCAAGGTATTCTTAAGCACTAATAAAACATCAAATTGTCCAACAACAATATATAAAGGAATTGAATATCAGTTTTTGGGGGAAACTACCAAGCGCATCCAAGTCAAGATTTATAGTAATTTACTCTTTGGGTTTCTATGGCATCATTATGATTTGATACCCTAGCTTGGGAATGAAACTCAATAATGCTATTAATGAAAATTTAATTCAGGTTTGAATACAGCCATTTGGGAGGATCAAGCTACTAGAAACAGCTGAAGTTTTGACATTCTCAATGTCTTCTACTTTGGCTGACTGGGGCTATAGGCCCTTATTGTCAAAAACAAATCCTAAATACTTAAGCTGCTCCTATACACAGTGCATTCAAAAAGTTCTGGGACTAACGTATTAAGGACACAACTTTACAAATAAATAAACTTTCTTTTATCATAATTTAACATACAACCTTTCCCTCTCTATACATATTTATATTGCTAAAACAATTGTTAAAAGGTATGCACATAGTTCCTATTTTGTATAGCCATGTTTAAACCAGCTGTCACATTCTTCTGAATTGTCTCTACTTTATCAAAAGGATGAATCTTCAGTGCCACCTTCAGATTATAGAACAGAAAGAAGTCAGACAGAGCCAAATCTGGTGAATAGGGTGGATAATTATAATCTGAAGGTGGCACTGAAGGTTCATCCTTTTGATAAAGTAGAGACAATTCAGAAGAATGTGACAGCTGGTTTAAACATGGCTATACAAAATAGGAACTATGTGCATACCTTTTAACAATTGTTTTAGCAATATAAATATGTATAGAGAGGGAAAGGTTGTATGTTAAATTATGATAAAAGAAAGTTTATTTATTTGTAAAGTTGTGTCTTTAAAAACGTTAGTCCTAAAACTTTTTGAATGCACTGTGTAAGAAATGGTATTTTTAGCTTTATTTTATTATCAGTAGCAGTGAGCCAACGGAAGACTTGCTCTATATGTTAAGTTTTGAAACGTTCTTTGAAAGCGTTTAATACATCCAAGTACACAAAGACACAAGAAATTTAAAGGTCGCTTATTATACTTTCCATGGCCCGTTGGAAGGTATCAAAGGCATCAAATATCTCTTGAAGCATCTGACTAAGATTGAAAAGACCTTGGGTTTGTATTGTTGCACATAATTCCTGATATTCTTTGAGAAGCTCTATATGTCAGTAACCAGAAATTAGGTCTATGATGGAGAAGTGTTTTTATTATTAACCATCAAAGTGCATCATTAATAATTGCAAGAAAAAATAATTTATTTTTTGTTATGTTGTTGAGCCTCTGGTAGTCAGTTACTACTTGATTAGAACTGTCTTTCTTTTTTACAAATAAACCAGGTGACATCAATGGGCTCTTATAGAACCAGCATGCCCTTCTGATAAGATAATCAATTTCTTCATTGCTACCTGCATTGGCTGCTTTAAAATTATGAATAGAATGGAGATAAATTAATGAGTGATTTCTGGCCCTATATAATGGAACACGTCCTGTGTGCATTCTAAATTTAAGCCGTCCACTGCATTAGAATTATATTTCCCAAACAACGCCATTGGTTGATTCTTTTTAATTTTTTTTTAGATTGGACATGCTTTCACAAATTATTAATGAGCAAACAGCCTCACAGTTCCTAAATTATAATTCATGTTACTCCAGCATTCTAATTTTGTATGTCTTGTACTTCTTTCTATTTTGTATAATATGAAGGACAAAGTTTAAATGCTTATTATCTAATTGAGGTGAGGTATAGGTTAGACAGTAACGTGCTGATCTCTCCATAAACCTGGAAGAATAAGCCCAGGCACAGAAACTGGTTATCTGTGCAATCAATAGAAAGATGAGAACACTTTGCCATATAGGCTTAGTGGTAAATTCAACTCAATATCTGTATTTACTATATTCTGGCGACTAGGTGGTTTAGTTAGGTGTTGGCAAGCTCTCAACAGAATGCCTTCCAATTCAAAGATCTGGTGCAGTAAATTCCCGGTACAACTACGTTCCTTTTGGTATCTGATAGGTGCAATCCCATCCTTGTTTACTAGGTTTAGTAAAAATAGAGCTCAACCCTTGGCCTGTTAACTTATGTTTCTGTAATGCATTGTGATGTTATGACCAAGGATTTCTTAGGGTATAAACATCTAAACTGTTTTTAATTCCATAGGTCCATATAAAGGAAGTGAAAACAAGGATACCTTTGGGCTTTTTTACTAGTATAGGTGAAGCCTTGACTTTGGGGTTATAATTTAATTATTACTATAATTTGATGTTAATTTAGATACTATTTTTATTTACATTATTTATAATTACCAAAGAAACTCAATTGAAAAAAGGCCAAGAGTTACTAATATAATTTACTAAACAAAATCTTATTGAGGCTAATGCTAAAAATTACTATTAACACTATATTTTTTTACCTTGAGCGATTTTCATGTTAGAGCCAAGTTCATGACCCAACAAATTCTGGATAAATCACTCCGTTGGTATTCACTAACTGATGAGATAGGGAAAATTCTGAGACAACTTAAATCATCTTGATATTAGATACAAGATTGTATTCACTACATTAATAAATCTATTTGCCATGTATAATCTTATGTTACCTATATATGCCTTGCTATCAGTTGGCTTCCTAATGCCAGATTATGATAACCACTTAACTGTGCTACCAATTTTGATCTTAGTCAGCGTTAAATAATAAATTTTGATTTACTACAACTCCAAACCTGGACTGTGCCATCACCTCCTACATGCCTGAATTACTTCCATCCTAACGTGTGGTATTATCCAATCACTCATCATAATCCTAATTTTCCATAAATTTTATATAGTACTGTTATTTACTTAAATTAAACTTAACCCCAATACCTTTATTTATTTTAGGATAATTTTCCATTGGGCCTCTGAAACATCCATAAGCTGGTTGAGCCCATTATATTAAAATAATTATTATTGAAATCATCAAACTATCCTTTTCAGCTTGTCCATTGACAGAAATACCAAGATATATCATAACATTGTGTTAGTAGGATAATTGCAGGAGATGATACAACTATAGAGCCAAACCTTAGTGGCAGAATGCTGTAGTCAACTAGAAAAGTAGTTAAGTTGGGCCATGGTCCCCTATTTCTTTCAGTGATTGATATCCAGAAATAGCATAAGTTTTTAACTAACTTAGTCAATGGTATGTAGGTTGGTGCCCCACTATTTACTATAGCTCTAACCATGAGCTTGCCTATGCTAATAATGATATATGTCCACTCAGAGTAGTAATCATCAGTAGGATTTATTAAATGAACACCAATCTTGTTGGCCTGGACCAGATAGGTCAGACTCCTTGCAGAGTTGGGGACTGAATTTCTTTATATCTATAATATTAACTAATTAGCTCTTTCTAGTTTGCCATATTTTAAGAGGCAACTGGTAGTACTTAATGATCCATGTGATTCACATAAGGATTTGATAATACTTTCAATTCCTGTTCCATATTATTCTCTTTGCCTATCCAAGTAATAACTTCTATATGTCATTGGCAATTATAAAGAGAGTTTCAAGGGTGCCATGGCGCAGCTTGGTGGTCTGGTCAATTAGTTAAAATATGAAATGTTATTTGTTGGGATAGGTTCAGAATCACAGGAAGTAGAATATATCATTAAATTCTAACCACTCTTTTTCCTGATCTTTGCCCGCTGTTCCCATGTATTACACCTTAGGCTTTGCCCCATGGTATTTAACTGGATAGCATAATGCTCTTAACGCCGCATAACTTTCATGAAGTATAGTATATGTTGGTTCATCTTGCTTGGAAGAATTTGTACTGTTCACCTTGATTTACTGGTCTTTTACTTGTTACTGAAGTCTCAATTGTCATGGATCACCTTATTGGGTGCATCAACTTTTACAGCGCAATAGTGGAGGTAGTTCACCATTTGAAATACATTATGCTCATCATTTATTACTCATATCATTACTTTTTAGTACTTTTTATAGGGTTTGCAAGCATTGCATAAGGCAATTGATAATTATAAATGTTAAAACCTTTTGATCCATACAACACTTAGGCCTCATGGTTTTATCAATCAGTAAATTCTAAAATTTAACAGCTATCTTTAAAAGAGATATTTATAAAGGCAGTCTTTCTGGTAGTCATCATCTCTTCTCATCTAAACTTTTTATGATTTACTTTGCGTTTTAATAAGTCAGTCCAGTCTTTTATATATTTAATTGAGGTAAGCCAACCAGGGGACGGACAATACCAAGCTCAGAGGAGCTAAACGTATACTAAACTAAAATTTGATTAAACATAAAGAGACAAATGTATCAATCAAACTAATTAAAAAAACTAAAAATGATCCAACCAGGTTGGAGGCGGTAAACTGCTATGCTTCCATGGTGGGGGTGAGTGGGATCAAGAGGCTCATCTTTCTCCTCAGTGTCAGACAGTGTAAAGCAAAGAGCTGAGAGAACGGGTATGTGTGCATCTTCATATGGGGGTTGAGGTAGCAGGTTGGGGCTTGCGGCTCAAATTTTGCTTTGATGATGGTGGTGATATATTCAGTGAGGGCTTTCTCAGCCTTAAGCGAACTTTGGGGAAGGGTGGTTATGGTGAAAATGTTGTTGCTGATAATGTGGGTCCTGGGGCCAAATTTTTAACCTTCACAACTTTTTGTATTGCTTTGTTGGCAACTTGGTGGAATTTTAGTAATTCTTTTTTATGTACTTGTTGCATGGGGGGAAGGACAGGGATAGGTAGCCCCTTGGCCAAGACTGCAACTGAATTCACTATGGCCTTTTGGAGGGGTTGACAATAAAGGGAGGCAACAGCCTCTTTGGTGAGTTGGTGAAAATTTCAGAACTCATCAGCATTGTGGCATAGGGAATAGTGTCAAGTTGGAAATTGAGCTGCATATTCTGCGTTTAGGTACATTTTGAGGCCTAGGGTATCAACTGAATCGGGAACAGGATTCCCAAATCATCAAATTCCTCCAAATAATCCCAGGGATTTTGGTTGAAGAAAATAGGTTGACCAGCATACAGGTGGGCTGGGTTGGGTGGCTGGGTGAATTTTTTTTGAATTTACTGGGGTCCATGCTGGCTCCTGATTATTTGGAGAGGGAGTGGAGGTTTGAAATGTAGGTTCCTTATTGGATGAATCAGTGACTGTTGCATCTACCACTTTGGATGGAGGGGGAGGCAGGATTGTGCCCCATAAAAAATTTTTGGGATTGGCAATGGGAGATCATGGGAGGAGTCAAGCATGTGGGCTCCAGCTCAGGCTATGGAGGTGCAGCGCCACTTCAAGTGGTCCAGGTCAAAACAAATGGGGTAGATTGTGCGCACTTCATCTACTCTGGCCCAGAAAGGGTGGTCAGGGGCAGAGGGGGCAATGGTGAGAGGGAAATTGAAATAGCAATTTTGTTGAAATTTGGGTGTATAGTTGCAAAGGCGCGAGGGCCCACAAGTTGGTTGGCTCCATTGGGAACCACAAATTGTAAAATGGGGTCAGCGCCATATGCTGACAATCCAGCTACTAGTTCATTGTACAAAGTATCAGGGGGAGGTGGGTTGGGAGGCTTACAAATTGAACCACAAGAGTGGTTGTTATCAAGCAACCAGGTGCAAGTGGTTGTGATGGGGATTCCTTAGAACACCAGAGGAATGTTGGCTGCAATTGCAGCATCAGCTTCACAGGTGTAGCCAAGGTCAAAGTACCCCTTGTAGGGGTGGAAGTCAATAAAGCCTGCAGGCTTCATAAGCGCCTGGGCTAATTCTATAATTTGTTTGTCATTTTTAGGGAAACAAGTTGACATATTCAACTCAGCGGCTGAATCACATCTTTCTTTGGGGGAGCACAATGGGGCAATGAGGCACCGCGTGGGAACGTGCAAGGTGGAGGGCGAGATCCTTGGGGGAACGTATCAACCCAAGGCTTTGGGGGGCTAGTTAATTTAGTTCAAAAGCATTTTATCACTGGGAGAAAGACGCTAGGGGGTTTTTCCACTGCCTTATTTTTGAGCAATGGGCGGTAGGGCTGAAGACATTGGGGCTTTTCTGTGTGTCATATTTTTGATTTTGTTTAGTTCTGCTTTAATTTTATATTTTCTTGAAAGTGATATTAAGAAAGAAAGGGATAATTCTAAGTCAGTCCAGTCTTATAATCTTTTTTCATTACTAAATTTTGTTTTTGGGTCTAAAACTAAATAGCATGCCCAGTTTAGGCTGATCATTCATGTCATCCCTACTTATTCTAAATAATGAAAGGAATATGTGTATATTCCCCTTAATATCAGACTTTAGTAAGTAGAAAAAGTTAGTATGGCATCCTTTGGTGTCCTCATTTACTTGACTGTAGCCCCATGGACCAGGTGAAATGTTGATATAGCAATTCTTTGCCAAAGTCTATATGTGTCAAAGTTTATAAATCTGCATTTTGCACATGAGGAGCTGGCGTGTCATTGCCAAAGGTTGAGGAATTTAGTGCAGCGCATTATGATACTCCAGGATAGCATTTTGTGGTGATCTATTGGGAGTGAGCAGCTAATTAAGAGCTATTATGATAATCCACCCAATAGATTATTCATTGCCTTCAAATTCTGAGTCCATTGGTCTATATTTGAGTGCACCATTGGTATAGATTTTTTATTTTCTTGAAGAAGTTCCTTACCAAAATTTTTAGAGGTCACCCCTAACTAACCTTAGAATTTTTAAAATTATTGGAGAGAAAGGGGCTCTTATACTCCACACTTTATTCAACCTTTAATAGTTTACTTCCTTTTTAGTGATCCTGTCCTTTAAGGCAGCTTTCTCTTCAGTAAAATATGTTAACTTCAGGCCTTGAGACCGCACTAGATTATTTAACAAGATGAGTTTTTGGTATAGACCATCAACCAATTGTATTGCGCCATCTAAGTCTCTTTTAATGAAACTTAGTCTGCTTTGGTCATCATCTAAACTCCGCTCAAGATCCTGTATATGATTGTGATGAACACATAAAGTGTCAAGGGGCGATCAAGCTGATGGTCCGTCTCTTCCCTTAGCTAGCTTATAGTGTGACCACCTTGAGCATGGGCCTTTTAGTAAGTGACCTCATAAATTATATGGCGCGCCACCTCCAATTTCACATATTCCTTGACTTGGATGCAGTGGTGGGTTACATCTGCTTCCCATTGTACTGAGGCTCCACGGTGATCCAATATTTCTATAAATGGTAAAGGCATATTGCTAATCAAGTGGTCTGCTAGTTAATCCACTCTTTAATTGGCCTCATCTGCCCGGAGTTGGTTTTATAAAATGTCAGTGTGGACCTCCCAGATGGTAACATATAATTGGTCCGACTTTAGTTGGTTTTTTAATACTGGGCTTCTGCAAGTTTGACCAATCCGCTAAATTTAATATGCTTTCAGGCTAGGATCTGCATGGATTGGCAGATAGACGAATGTATATATTGGAAATTAATCTAACTATATGTGCCTGAGTAGTGATCTTCTAAATACTGCGAATAAAGTTATCTCCTGTAACAAAAAATAATTTGCATATAGATAATTTTGGTACTTATAATTCCATAACATTCCTAGGTGGTCATCATTTTTGTAATTGGTAGAGAGGTGATACCCATGTATTAGCCATTCCATGACTTCCACAAAATGAGTTTAGGGTACATTGGTCATCTGGTCTATAAACTTTTAAGTTAAAGGTCCTAAAATGGATGAGTTCTAAGGCAGGACTGTAATTTTGTTTGTTGTCCAAACTGCTATGATGTATGTGCTTTTAACTGGGTTCTTTCAAGTTCATAGGCTGATACAGATAATTGTCCTTAAGACCAATGGCAAAGTGGAATGATTCATGACTTAATTTATTTTTTTGTTTATAGTATTATTAGAAGAGACACCTGTAGTGATCAGCAGAAGTTAGAATTATAACTACAACAGGCAAGGTATGAACAGGTAGATAAAGCGCTTTATTAGATATAGCTGTATAAAGACAAAAATTCATTATAAAATGTAGATAGGACAGGATATATAGTTCTTGTTAAGTGTAATTTCTTCAGTCTCGCTGTAGCCTTTTCTAATACTGACAACATTGAAGACCTTTCTCTATAATAAAGTTCTAGTTAATCCAGTAATTTTAGTATATGCATAAGGTCGTTTTTGTCATATTGCATTGTTTCACCCTTTTGTCCCGTTTTCATTATAAACCAACCAATATATGCGCTGTGGGCCTGTAATGTGAATAATCTACCAACATTCTACTTGATGCAGAACTTTCTGGAGTAATCTCATTATTAAACCTCTGATAGGTTTTTGACTCTGCCTTGAGGCTTGTTATTCATTAGGCTAGAAATCAGCACTAGATTAATTGGTTAAGTTTTTCTTAGTGTAGAGGTGAAGATTAATTAGTAGAGATATCTACAGCGGAATTTACAAGTAATAATGATGAATATTAATTTTAGGGAATTTGAATGAATGGGGTAGAAAATGTCCAGCGACAGAACAATAGGATCTGATCTATCAAAAAATATAGGCAATGTGGCAAAGTGAATTAAAATTTTAATTTCAGGTTAGGTAACATTAACGGAATGTCTTTTGGTGTATTAATGAGAATCAATTTACTAAAAAAGCAGGCGGCATGAAAGTAGTATATGTAATATTCATAAAAAATTGAGATATGCGGTTGGGATATTTGTCATAAGTCTTGATGTGCAGCCCCTCCAGTTGGACAGAGAGCAATTTCCTTTCCAGCGCAGGAAGGACCCTAAGCCTCCAATGGCTTTTTGGTGCACCTAAGTGATCAGAAGCACATAGTTGATGAAAGGTGTGTAAGTGCCTTACCACCTCCAGATCCTTTCTCCATGCCCTCCCTTTTCTCTATTATCTTGGTAAAAATGATAGAGGAAGTGTGCAGGGAGGTGGTTAAGGTTAGGGGTTTCTGGAATAACCCAAAGGCTCATCCCATTATTAAGACCAGATGCCCTAGGTATAGAGGGAGAAGTCAAAACGCCCCCAAATCTTCCTCAATATCAAAAAGACAGATCAAGTTTCAAAAAGTGGTACAGATTGCAGATCAACCTGTAGATACCCCAGATGTTATTGAGGTTCAATTGCTTTAATTTATATTGATGGTTCTTGATTCACTTAGAACTGGTGCCTTAGATTACCCGTCCATAAAATATGTTCAAGATTGGAAGCGTTTGCTAAATTTAGCCTAAATCTGGCAAATGGTATATCAAAGCTTTATACAAAGCGATTTGTGTGCTCTGAGCCTCCACAATAACATTGAACCCTCTCTATTTTGGATAATCATAGTTTCCACAGGGGCCTAGCCCCAGGCTTTTTTTTACAATTTTCTTCCCAATTTTCTTTCCTACCATATAAGCGACCTACCTTCTTTAGGGTAGGTTGCCAGTTCGTTGTTGTATTTTGATATTATTATCTTAAATAATCTACCATATTCCAAGTTCTATACTTTGGTGACCTATTCCTTGTATTAAATTGTATTTAACAGTATCTGGAAAAGTACAGCCTACCTGTGAGTTTCCACTTAACTTTTTGGAGACAGTATTATGATATGTTAATCTCACATGTTTCTGTGCTGTAGCAGAAAGTTTACATTTTTATTGGTGATAGTGTCCTCTCAATTCACTCAATTTTACTTGAATTGTAAGTTAAAATTTAGTAAAAACAGCTCCACTCATCATCACGCTATTCAAGTTTTCTATGTTGATTCATTCAACGCCCGCTTCCCCCAAGCAAGGCAGTGGTGCGCCACCTCCTAATGTTTTTTGGCCATTGCTGAAACGTGCTCAGGCTGGATCAGCTAGCCCTCCAAACTCTTCAGTACACTTTGTCCCAACTAAAGACTTAGCCTTACATCTCGCCTGAACCCAGGTTTGCCACGTTGCCTCCTTGTGCTTCTCCAGAGAAGCATGCAATTTGGCCTTTGGGTTAAATATATCAAGTTGTTCCCCTATTCAAATAAAGCAATTGTTAAATTAGCCCAAGATGTTATGCATCTTGCAGGCTTCATCAACTTCTTCCCCTTTTAGGGTATTTTGATTTTGGCTTCTCAAGTGAAGCTGATGCTGCAGTAGCAGCTACCATCCCCCTGTTGTTCCAGGGCACCCCCCCTCCTAACTACTCGCACCAGGTTGCCCACTGATACCACTCTTGTGATTCAGTTTGCAGGCCTCCCCACCCACCTACCACCCAAAATTCTAATGAATGAAATTATTGCTGAGTTTTGGAATATGGTTCTGATCCTATGATACATTTTGTTGTTCCCAATGGATCCACTTGCCTTGCAGGCCCCCATGCCTTCACATTTGTATGACCATTATCAACAGAAATAGCATCATAATCCCCCTCATACCATTATCCCCTCTTCCCCAGACCATCCTCTTTAGGATTACGTGGATGGAGGGCGCACCATTTACCCTACCTGTTTAGAACTGGATAATTTGAAATGGCGCTGCCCCTCCAGCTCATGAGCTATGGCATCCACACCTGACTCTATGAACGATGACCTCATAGCCAAATCAATAATATTTTTTGAATGGGGCATTATCCTTCCTCCCCCTCCCCCCAAAGTGGTACCCGCAGCAACCACTAAATCAACAAACCAAGAATTACCTCAACGAACCTTTTCTCCTGAACCCACCAATCAGGAGCCAGAATGGACTAAAGTAAGTTCTAAACCATCCTCCCAGCCAAACGCAACAGATAACCCATATGCAAACAACCCAATCAAATTCAACCAAAATCCATGGGATTATTTGATTAAGGTTGATGAATTGGTTGAGCTTACTACATAATCCAAATGGGCTGGGTCACCTCCATTTGAAATGTACCTCAATACTGATTATGCGGCCCAATTCCAAAAGCGCCATTATGCGCCTCACCTTGATGCCACCCTATTTAAAAGTGACCACCAACTAGCTGAATAGGCAGTTGCCTCCCCCTAAATGTCACCCAACCCGTAAAGCCATTGAAAAATCAGTTGCAGTACTGGCTACGGGCCTGACACCTCCTATCCTACCTAGTACCATGCTTCCAAAACAGCAAAAAGACTATCTCTGATACTATCAGGTGGCAAATTCAGCAGTTAAAAAAGTTGCAGAAGTCGCAAAGTTTAGACCAAAAACCCACATGTAATGCAACAACCTTGCAACCATTGCCACCTTACCTAAAGTATGCCTTGAGGCGGAAAAAGAACTTGCAGACTAAATCTACCCTCCTCATCGCACACATTGAGTTGCAAGCACCCATTTGTTATCTTGACCCCCATTTCCATGATGTGCCCATACCATTGCAATCCGCTTTGTGCCACTACATGTCCACAACAGATGAGGAAGAAGAGACTCCTGATCCCCTTCACCCACTTCCATGGATGGATAACAGTTTCTGCTTCTGACTTGGTTGATGCGTTTTGCTTGAATTTCGTGTCAGTTCAAGTGGATACATCCATCTCGTTTTGACTTTATTTTATTTTATTGTGGTATTTTAGCTCTTTTGGGAATCAGTAGTGTCCTTCCCCTGTTCAGCTTGCCTCAGTTAAATAAAGTATTGGTGATAATGTCTGCCATTCCACCACGCACCCTGTGGGTGCTGTTGACCTTGCCATAATCTGATGATCCAATTTTCAACTAGCAGAATCTGTGCGTGTCATATTTCACAACCTGAGTGACATGTTTAATCATTTTAATCATTAGCCACGATTCTCTGAAGGTTGTCACTCTCCCTGCCTTCTCAGTGCAATGGGGTTGCCCCAGTAAGACCCGCAGTTGCCCCCATTACTGCCCACTGGATAATTATAGGGCCTTTGGTATTGTTTTAAATCTTTTTGCTGATCATTTAGCCCCTAGAACGATCCACCTCCTAGCCACTAGAAAAACTGAGCCTGCGGCATTTTAAAGCACTATCTGAGCGTTTAATCACCTGGATATGTGGTTAATTTACTTTCCATCAACTTTTGCTATAAAACTAGTGAAGGCTATAAGATCCTAGGATATTATTAAGTCAATGACATATGGTAGTCAAGGCAAACTATTTAACAGAAAGGGCTCATAAATTACTTAGTATAGAAGATGAACAAAGAAGGATAATCTTTTACCTATATAAGATAAAAGTTACACATCTCGTTGACAATAAAAGCAAAGAAGGAGTCTCAGTTGGCTTACAAATATGAGAACTGCCTAGGACGAACCCTTTAATATGGTAATTGAAGGTAAAGGTAAAGAGAAAGCAGAATATAAATCCTTCAAAACTGTAATTCATAGATTTTTGGGAAAATAAGGAGTTGAAAGTTTCAAACTAACTGATAATGACTTCTGAGAAAAAACAAAGTGCTTGGTTGTAATATGACACTGAATCTCCACTTTCTGCACTCTCATCTCAATTTTTTCCAAGAAATTATGACGCTTTGACTAATGAACATGGCGAGCACTTTCACCAAGACTAGCGATGGAATTGAGTGATAATGGATTTTGAAGCTCATTTATGCGTTCAACTATTGTTGTAATATAATGTGAGATGCTCTGAATTACACTACAAGCAAAACAAAAAAACAGAAACGCTTAAGTGAAAAGATAAGTAGAGTAAAAGTCTAAATGGAAGTTACCATAAATATCAAAAAATATATATCCGAATAACAAGCTAGAAATTCTCTGTTATTGTATTCTTGTTCCTTGACCCTATTTGGTTAAGTTGACTATTTCTTTTTGAAGTAAAGATTCAACTTTTTTGTAGACCAGTGTACTAAGATATTAGTTTTACTTATATACTTAAATGTATTATAACTTATATTACAATTAAAAGTTAACCCATTTTTATGGAGTCTAACGGGTGAGTTTAAATAGCCAATTTAGTAAAAAAGTGCGCTACTCTTCATTTTGTATTTCACATAGACAAATTAAGCATCAATCAATTGATTGTATATTATATATAAAATCTAATTACTCATGCTTACCACTCAAGACTTTGATTATAATATAAGTTAAGCCCTATGAAATAATATTAATTTTCAGTGAAAGAAATTTTAATAAGTACACTTGGAATCAATGCAGAAAAAAGGCATACATGAGAAGTTGTCTCAGTCAACGTGATGAATAAGGACCCCTAAACTCAATATATAAATTATTTGTAACAGTGTAGGAGATTGATAATTGAAATTAATGATGAGGAATTTTTTGTGCAGAGTGTAGGTGATTATGTTTTTGAAAGCATCTGAAGGTGTCGCCACTATTAAAGGTGAACTCCTGGAAGGTCAAAAAAGGCAATGAGTCATAAGCTGGCTAAGCCTCTTACCCAAATCAGGTAATTGAAAGAGTAGGGGCGGTGTTAAACTTTTATATGAAGCTTTAAAATTCATATAACCCTGGACGTGGGTAGATACAGTGAAGGTGAACCCCTAATGAGAAAGCTTAAAGCATTTAAATTTTGATTAAAAAATTACTGGCCACAGAATTAGCTAATAAAAGTTCATAACTTTAAAACAACAATATATTAAGGGAAGATCCTTGTAGTGCTTTATACTGTGAAATAGTACATGACATTGTACAAACTTGTAAAGACTTAATCATATGCCTGATAATAATTGAAAATGTCAAGTATTAGAGCTTTAGGCTGATACCACGCGTTCTTCAGGAGATAAATTGGCGTTACTACTACAATTCAGACGTATGGTTCTGACTGCATCAGGAAATTTTTAGTGAGTTTTATAAGTTTCATTAGAATACAAATGAACTTGGGAGTCTTTTAACATCTTAACTACTAAAAAATTGGATCTGTTGAGCTGCTGGACGCTCATCCTTATAAGTATTGATAAAACTTTAAGGGATAATGAATTGTATGAGAGAAGCTGAAATTCCATCTATCCTATACTTTATATGCTAAATTTTAATTAGGTTAAGGATACCTTCCTCTATCTAAGCAGAAGAAGAGCTACCTCTAAGTATAGGTGAGTATTTTGAGATATTACCAGTTATAAAATACCATGCTAGTTGTTAAACTTCTAGAGGTTATAAAGTGTTTTGGCAGTTACCAGATGTAATTCAAGGATAATAACTCTCTTAATAAATTGATACTTGCTCTTATAATAGGGAAGATAGTTCAGCCAATATAGCCTTAATATAGCTAAGTGTCTTATGGTACTTTCATTAACAAAAGCTCATAGGGCACAACAATAAATATGACTCTTTAGTATCTTATGAAATTTCTCCCTTAACAATTGTGAGCTTCTTTCAGATGCGGGCAATAGTACAAGCTTGAGATTCCTTATACAATATCTTGTCAACACTTCCAACATGAATAAACACTCTTATGGTGTTTACTAGACAATCTATAATAATAAAAGCAAGTGTTTATGTCTGTGTTCACGATTCCCAACCAAAACTACATTATGTAGAGTGTTGAAGTTTTGGCCTAATTCAGTTGGCTGGTTCTTTTTTTGCGGTACGGTGGAGTTTCTAACGTCTATTGTATGGAGACAATAGACCAAATGATGACTATAGTTAAGATATAACTCCTTGGTAATACCACTTGAAGCCATAGTCTTCTGTCATTACTTAGATGATGACACGCTGCCCTGATCCTTCTGATCACAAGTAAATTATCGACTTAATACAACATAAAGTATTAAATACAAAAAAGCCTATAGATTAAATTATGAACTTGTGATAATAGTTGATTGTAGTTTATTAGTATCAACTTGGAGATAGTTTATGGATTTTGATGCCTCATATTTAATGTCACTTAGCCAGAGAAAGTAATAGGCTTGTTTGAGGATCTACAATACTTTTGACAGGACATCTCAAATGCCTCAGAGTTGGTTTCAAACTCAGAAATAGTCTCAAGACAGCGTTTCTGATGCATCTAATAGCTTAACTGATGCTCTTCTCAAGAAAGTTAGTAGCACATGCCAAGGTGATTGATACCACTAATTATTAATTAATCTGATCAAAAACTCAACTGACATTAAAAACTAATTTCAACATTGACCAACAAAGCTCACATGCCTGAGTCATTAAGTTGACTATTTTTATTAATTCTGACCTAACCAAAAAAGCCTAGAGCCCATGTCATCATAGTAAATATCATTAAGTGGAATAGTTAGGCCGTGGATGCCAAGCTTTGCATAAGCTTAGGATATATCTGATCCATAATCACTAATATCTGATATGATCCATAATAAATTAAGCATGTTAACTTTATTAAGTCCCTAACAAATATCTCACAATTAGGTCCAGTCAACAACTCAACACAGAGTTTTGAAAATTTGGATATAGATGGATGGAAGGGGGTCTGTGTGCACCCCAAAGTCAATTTTTAATTTTATAAAGTGTAATAAAAAAGCTATATATGCAGAAATGAAAATACTATGTGTCTTTAATGGAAATTGGTATATGGTACAGCTGAGAAGTAAATTATTTAGTTAATTTGATAGTTAAATAGTTTTGCCAGGCCACTGGTCGTCTTGTATTAATAATTAAGCTTTATAGGTTTAGTAAGCAGTATGCAATTGGATGATTCAATAAGATAATTTTTTGGTTGATCAAAACTTTTCTTTCTCGTTGCAAACACTTTTGCAACCCATTCAATTCAAGACTAAATCTAGTTTGATAATCTCATAGAGGGGATTAGTCTGCGCCCATGTCTGGGAGCAGTTGGGCAAGCAAGGCAAGAGGAGCAGGTGGAAGGCCCGCAGCCTCTAACGTTTGAAAACGCTCCGGAGAATCCGGCGGAATAGAAAAAAATCTAAAAAAAACTGGCAGTCACAATTTCCCCAGAGATACTCGCGTGGCAAGCATGATGCAACCAGTACATCAATATGCCACATTCCCAGCCACTTTTGTCGGTGGAATTCGGAGTCCGTGTGTATCTGGACATCCAAAAAATGGCCCTATGGGAAAAATTTTGTGAAGATGTACACAAAATTTTCCCAACCGCGGTGTACGTTGCACCTCACTCCATGTCACGCAGTTGGCTGGACCTAGGTTTTGAAAGCAAAATAGCAGCAGATGAGGCTGCAGCAGTGCACGTAGTGGTCAACCTCCCCAAAGGGCAATGGGTCGTTGAAACCAAATGCACCAGATAGACAAAATCAAACCAAATTTTCCTCACGTTTGACTTTTTGCCTACTACAGTAAAACGTGATATTTTGGAGCAACACCTGAAAGATGGTCTCGCCATATACGGCGAAATACAATCTTTCAAAATGCAACATTTCACGCTGATGCCACACCTGTGCACCAACAAAGCCATCGCAGTTCTGACCCCAACTGAGGAGATTGCAAAGGACCTAACCCAGATCCCGCACTCCACCTTTATTGACATTGCAGGGCACACCACCCACCCATTCCAGGTAACCGTGGACAGCGCGCCCCCCATTTGCACCCACTGTGACTTGTTCGGCCATAAGGCACATGCGTGCCCCATTAAAGAGGGCGTTACATTCCAAGAGCACCCCTCGGCGGCCATGGCCAGCGGAGAGGCGCACTACGAACCAACCGCAAGAACCAAAGAGGCTTTCCCGTGGGGAGCACAAGGCTGCTACCTATTGGTAAAGCCCATCTCCGCAGGAGCAGAAGAAGGCCAAGCAGGCCCATAGGACCGCGGCCAAGGAAGCGGCCAAGGTCACTACCACCATCCCATACTCACAACGCCAGGAGGACATGGAGACCTTCGCGGCGGAAGCAACTCAGGAATCCATCACCCAATCAGATTGGGAGGCCTAAGCTGAACAGGCCACTCAATCTGAGGATCTGATGGGAGATTCAATCTCACCCAATCGCTGCACCCAAGCCCCAGTTGAAACTGACTTGGGACCTATCCCAAACAAAAAAATTTTTTTTGCCCCACTCGACGGTGCACCGAACTTATCCGCACCGCAAAAAATTCGTCCGACATCAGGAAAACAAAAAGCAAAGGCCAAAGCCAATGTGACTCTTTCCGCAAAAATTAACAAAAACCCCAATAGCGTTGCTGCTAATACCCGCTGCTGTGAAAGCCCGTGGGGACCTGGAAGAGGCTGGTGGGCCAGGGGGCCCACCCCCTTGCACCTAAGGTGTGATGGGGGAAACCTTCACTCTGGGGATGCTGAATATCGCCAGACTCAAGGCCTCCCCATCCCAGGCTAGGAAACTGAGTTTTTTACAAAATAATTTACCCATGGATATCCTGGCCATCCAGGAAACCCACTGTCCATAAGGTTCCGAGGATGCTAGGAAAACAATGCTCCTACCATCCCTATCCTTTTGGTCGAAGCACTGTGGGGTGCTAATTCAGAAAAACAATTTTTTCAAATTTACATCTTCAGAAACATTCCTAAATGACCGAGTGCTCATTGTCACCTTCTCATGGGCCGATGTTGCACACACAATTGTCAACATTTACGCCCCAAACGGTGCACAAGAGCATCGGGAATTTTTCTCATTGGTCAAATCCCTCCTGCTACCCCCCAATTCTTTCCTAATTGGCGACATGAACTGTTGGCTAACCTCACCAACGGACTGGTAGCCGCCCTCACCCCACGCCCCACAGGGTCACATAGAACTATGCGTTCTAAAAGCCACCCTTGGGTTAATGGATGCGCTGCCGTGACATGCCCCACTGCTCGAAAACATGACGCATCCCCACATCCACAACGGCCAATTAAGGTCCATGACCCACATTGACCTTATTCTAGTGCCGGCGAAATTCCAACCCCACATCTCCCACTTCAAAACAACGAAAATGGAATTCTCCAACCACCAACTGGTCTCGATAACATACCACTTACCCATCACAGTTGCAAAGGCCCCACATTGGTGCAAAATCTGCCCCCAGAGCTTGCGTCACCAGGATTTTCCACGTGGGTGGAAGAGGCAACTTTGGCAAAATCGTTTGTTGCACCGTTTTGCGCGGACCCCATTTCCACATGGGCAACTTTCAAAAAAGACACCATCCGCCACTATTGCCATCTCTCATCCAGACGCTCACGAGCCACATTGGCGGTTATATTGCATGCACTGGTGGAATTGGCTCACTTGGAGTCCAACATTCCAGCCTCAGGATATAGCCCTGCATAGGGCCAGAAGTGGGCGGAGGCAGCAGCCCACCTCAATGCACTTGAAAGGCAACACAAACATCGAGTTTGTGTCCAATACAGGGCCACACGCATCACTAAAGGCGACAAGTGCACCGCATACTTCTTCAAAAAATTTTTTGCACCACGCCAGAGTGTGGCCTGCACACAGGTGCAAAGATTGGATAATTCTATTGTGGACACACCAGCTGAAGTGGCAATCGAAACGCAAAGATATTACTCCGAGTTATACTGAGCTGAACCAATTCAGCCAGCCGAAATGGCGGAATTTCTTGACAGAGCTCATATCCGCACCATTTTCTGATACCCAGAAATAATGAATTTAATTACTCCAAACGAATTATGGACTACCATTCACAGTGCGCCAAACCAAAATGCCCAGGCCCAGATGGCATTCCATATGAGTTCTACAAAAAATATTTTAAATACATATCCCCATTGCTGCTAGCCTCACTCAACCAAAGCCTGTTGGAAACGCGCCTCCTACCAGGAGGACATGAGGCTTTTACAGTCACACTCTTCAAGAAAGGGGATAGGCTAGACTTAGCTAACTGGCGCCCCATTTCTCTAACAAACACAGACACCAAAATTTTAACAAAAATCATGGCTAACCGTTTAGGGACTGTAGCATCTGCCACCATCTCTCCAGAACAATTCAGTTTCATCCCCAGAAGGTTGATTTGGGATAACGTGCACTCTGTGGCTAATGTGTGTCAGTCCACAGCCTCTGGGGCAATTGTATTCTTGGACCAACAAAAGGCCTATGATAGAGTAAACTGGGAATACCTTAGGGCCTGCCTACAACAATTCCGCCTACCTCCCCGCTTCATTAACTGGGTGATGCTGCTCACGGAATCTGCAAAAATGGCTGTGCGCGGCCCAGGTTTCCTAATAGAAGTAGTCCGCCCTCAAAGGGGCCTGCGACAAGGGGACCCCCTGAGCCCACTCTTATACAACTTCAGCCTTGACCCACTACTGCGAAATGTGAATGCCCAACTCACTGGGGTCCATGTGCCAGGCCAAACCCCAGTCAAGATGATGGCATTTGCAGATGATTGTGTGGTGGGGGTGTCTAATAAATAAAGATGCACGCGCGCTTGAAGCCCTCATCCAGGAATATTCCCGGGTAAGCAACGCGGCACTGAACGCCTCCAAAACTGAATCATCCTCCTTGGTCGGTTTCAGAACTGCCAGGCCCAGCAAGTAGTTCCCAACCCAGCCCAGCTGCTCGCCCAAGTCTACGCCTTACTAACTTAAAACACAACGCTCCACTGGTGCTCCCCTTTGTGCCACGACCTACCATAGGACTGGTACACCATCTGGGCGTGTGGTTGGAGGCAGGAGGATACGCGTCAGCAGTAATGGAGGGCCATATACTGGACAACGTGACGAAGCGAATCGCCTCTCTCAGAGCCCACCCTACTACCCTCACTGGCAGGGTTGTTCTTTCCAACTCTATGCTCCTATCCAAAGTCTGGTTTGGAGCCCACGCCATCCCCTTCTCCCCAAGCTTCTTCAAATCCCTGTATGCTTTGCTACAAGGA
>JAKSZP010015099.1:0-46192 GCA_022478985.1 Massospora cicadina
TTTTGCAACCAACATTCCTTGTTGGTTGACTTTTCTTAAATAAAAATCCCCATTTTTTTACGTTTTACTTATGGTTCCTTGAGCTAACCTGGTGGCGGACCTCTTTGGGGAGGTCTCCAACTATGTGGGCCACTACCTTCTATCGCAATTTACCAAAATCCCAGGTGCTCCCTTGGGTCGCCCAGGTCCCCTCCAGATCGAGGCACCCAAGCTCCCTGACGCCAAGTTACACTTGATTATGGACTCCCCTCTGGGGTCCACTCAAGTTGTTATGTTTCTATCTTACCTGGTCTTATACGTTGCATTCTACACCCTGGCCTGGGGTACCTTTGGCACAGGCACCATTTGAGGTGTCTTATTACCCTTTTTCTTATTGGCTAGTTCCCTAGCAATGTGGGTTTGCATCCCACATCACCTTGCTGGGAATGAGAGAGTTACAGACACTCTCTTGACAGCAATGATTTAATGACTCCATCAACTGCATGACTCTTCCCAGTCCTTCTGAGTGCATACTGACCATCAAGAACTATTTTAATACCACACCCCTAATATTTTAACCTTGAAAAATATCATTTGCATGAGACCCTAGCATAGTTTGTGTTCTCATATGAGCTCATGAAAGGCAAAGAGAATGTCTATCTGTTAACTTAAGTCATAATTCTACATTAACACCAGTCTTTAATGTAGTGCTTTATAACACTCAATTTAAGGATTGCCCAGGTAATATTATACCTAGTAAGCCATTTGTAGTCATTGGTTCTCAAGGTCTCACTTCTTTATAGAACTTGGATGCGTATATCATGAAAACGGGTTCTCTTGTCAAAACCTGTGTCTTTAGAATATGACATAATTCATTTCAAGTGCTTCTTGAACCTGGAAATCTTAATTGAGGGGTACCATGTAAAGGATAATGTGGCATGGTTCTAGGGACACAATGGGTTCCTACTGAACCTCTTTGTTTGGAGATATTCAAGGAGCTACATGATGAGATAACCGTGGGCTTTCTGTGAAGGTGAAAACTCTGGAGATTATCTGCTGTATATACAACTAGAAGGATTTTCAGCACAAGTTGCTCATTATATCAGGGAGTGTCTTGTTTGCAACAGGAAGAATCTAAATCGCCAGCCTATTGCTGACTTATTTATATGTTCAGATGGCAGATGGGATTTGGAATTCCCTCTAAGTTGATTTTATTGTGGAGTGCCCCTCTCTTAGGGGCACTATGCCATTATGATATTGGTGGACCGGTTTGCTCAAATTTCATGTTTATGACATGTCACACCACTACAACAACGGCGCAGATGGAAAAGCTATTTGTCTCCAACGTTTTCTTCGCCTATGGCGTCCCAAAGGAGATCATTGATTATCATGGACATCAGTTCATACCAGTGTATTGGGAAGAGTTGTGAAAGGCTCTTCAAATTCATCCATGTCGCCTTACTTCTTTTCATTTACAATCAGATGGCAGACAGAGCTATTGAATCATTGCCTGGAGAAATTTTCGGTGTTGAACAGCTGCCAAATATTTAGATTGTGCTTCCCAACTTCCCTTAGCATAATTTGAATACAACAACACCCAGAATTCCTCTACAGGGTGTAAAAACCGAGAATCGCTCACTTGTTTATTATTATCCTGCAGGCTTAATCAGGACAAAGTCATGTAGATTAATCTTGGATATTGCCAGTGGTTTATGGTATTTGAACCATTTTGAAAACTCACTAGGCTTATTATAATTGCCCCAACTCGTCTGGCCAATTTTGGGCGTAATTTTCCCCGTGTTCAGGAACTTCTTCTGAGGCAGGTGGATATAAAGCTGTGGATTTGGCGCATCCAGCTTGTCAACACTTCTCCAAAGTTAGGATTAGGATAAGACTGAGAAAGGGATAAAATAAATATATCTTTTAAAGGATGGTTAGCCAAGTGGGTAAAACTGCTTCCACCCCTAGTGCAGGTTTTGAGTTCGAAACCTGTACTGGTTAGAAAACATTCTTGGTGTGGTATATTTGTCCAAAGGTCGACCATCTCAAATAATTTAAATATATCTTTTAAATGGTATTTTTTTGATAATCAGTCATTAGGCCAGGCGCTGGTATTTATACCTCTAAGGCATATCCTGGCCACATTCAAGCACAAAATTTCAACAGATATTTTACCACCTCAGTTTGGCCCTTGAACTGATATGACTGAGACCTTTTATTAGGTTCATTAGTTGCAAAATTATCTTAAAATTGAAAGGATTTCAGGGACAAACAAGTTAAGATAAAAGCATGCAAAATTGTCCTAGGATCTTCTTTATTTTGAGTTTCATCATACTGCTGACAAAATACACCTTTTGTGAAATTCTTGCATCAATTAAAGTAGATGATGTACCCCTAAAATGGGATGTTGGCAGGCCTCTCTCTAAGTAGCACTAGGTACTACCTTTTGGGCAGTCAATGTGCAAGTGTTATTGTGTCAATTAGGTGGATTGACATATAATTTTGCCCCATGGCAGGAAATTGGTTATTTTTTTCATTCATCTGATAGTCCTTGGAAATTTAAACATAAAATTTGGGTTGGTCCTAAATAATTTTGTATACTAGTTGTTTGATTGTGTTCCCAATAATCAGAACCAATAGCCGAGATTTGATGCATAGGAATTCAGCCATAATGTGTGAGCGTATTCAGCTGAGTTTATTGATAAAGTACTTGATTGAATTTAAGTTGATATATTTGGCCCAAATTGTGTAATTGCAATAGGCTTTAAGGTGGGAGTATAGGTGTTAGCTCGAGCATTGAAAGGGTAATCAGCCCAATATAATGGTAGTTGAAGGTTTTTTTAGTCAACCACCAGAATCTGACACAGGGTGTTCTTCTTTCTTTGCAAATAAAAGGCTATAGTCCTACACTGAACGTAATACAGTGTGGTTCCATTGTGAAAGCAGTGCTGGACTTTGTCAAGTTTATCTAAATGTACACCAGGGGTGAACACAAAATTTGCAGGCTGAAATGAAGGTCTACAAGGAGAATGGTGATGATAAGAGGAGGGTAGGTCAGAGTATAAGGAGAGGGATCCACTGATTTTTATGCCAAGATTATACCTATTAAGCAGCCAATCAAGGAGGTGGGGCCAAATATCATAGGACCTTACCAAATTAATAAAAAGTTAGTTAATGCCTCCTACCAGCTGGATCTACCAAAAAATACAAAATTTTGCCATCTTTCATGAGAGTAAATTTACTTCATTTGAGAATTCTCCCCCTGAAACCCCAGAGTCAAATCTTGCAGATGGGGTTGTGAATAGGAGGTGGAGAAGTATTGGCCTCTCATCAGTTTAGGAAAAGACTTAAGTTACTAGTATCATGGAAAGGCTTTGGTGCGGCTGAGAACAGCCAGGTCCCAGCTTGGGATTATTCCCTTTCTTTAGTCCTTATTGATAGGTTTACACAATGCTTCCCTGATGGCAAGAGTCACAAACCAGGATCAGTAATCTCACCAATGAAGTTACCCACCGCATAAGAACTTCTCTTGGGCAGAAGCCCCTAAGTGGATCTAAAGAAACCAGAAGGTAATGTCATATCTCATAAAATAATTTCTTGATTAGATCATAGGGACATCTAATGGATGGGAAAACCCCAGTTCCGACTGCCATATATATTTGAACAATACTTGGTACACTGACAGTCAACCAAAGCATCCTAACCGAGTAGGGAGAGGTTTGGGGCACCAACAGCAACAAACATTCACCAACTATTGGTTGGTTATGCCAAATCCCTGGGGGAATTGCTCCAAAGCCAACTGACTCGAAAAACTCCTTGATGAGGGAAAAGACCAACAGGTAAGCAAGGTATGAAAACTCTGAAACAACCTTTATTTTATTCTGGAAAACAAAAAAAAACTCGCTGACCAGAGCTCATCTGGGGAGCAACTGACACTGCTCCCCAGGAAAGGGAAATGCTAGGGTAAAAATTCTGAAGTGAACTTCAGAATGGGAAGGCACGCCTTATAAAGGCAGCACTTTGGGTGCCTCACCCAAGTCATTGATTAGGCTCGCACAAGCCTAATATACAAATCAGCCAAGGCACAACCCAGCGCTTAAAAACAAATAAACCAAAATCATTTTCTTAAACCAATCAAAAAAACATTTTAAAATCGTTCTGACTAAGATTTAGAAAATTTGAATATAAGTCAGAATGTAATGAATGAGACAAACTTGTCTGTTACATCACCCCCAGCTAAAGGAGGACCCCTCCCTGAAGAGGGCCCCACAGCAGAAGGCCACCATGACAAGGGCTTCCTGGGGTGAGTTACCTCAAGCCCCAGGAAAATTAGCCTGGATAAACTCTGAGCCCCTCAAGGAAATGACAAATGGCGAGAGTGAATCAGGACTGGGCTGTTGGAATCAGTCCACCCAGCACAAGGATGCACGTCCAGCACATGCTGTGTCGCTCCCCCTTCCAGGCTCCCATTGGCGATGGTCTTCCCATCCCAACCAGGAAGGCGCTTTCACCAAGAAAACGTGAGAGGGATGCGCAGTTCAGCGCAGCTGAATGGCCCTGGCCCAATACCGCATGCCCAGCACTTGGCTGTGTTGAACCACCCTCCTGAGCTCCCATTGGTGATGGACTTCTAATCCCAACTGGGAAGGCGCTTTTTCCAAGAAAATGTGAGAGGGGTGCACGGTGCAGCATGGCTGGACGACTGAGAACTTTCTGGGCAGACCATCCACGGGTGAGAGAGCCCTTCTGGAGCAGGTCCCCTCAGTGCTGCTGAATCCCTGGTGGGCGGGAGGGCCCACCAGGAAATTAAACCAATGGTCACTTTGGATCCAGGGTTTGCCATCAGTCACTGGCTCCCACCAGTACTAGTTCCTCGACAGCTGGGACCAAGTAACCACTGAGGTCAGACCAAACTGGGGATTGGCAGCGTGCAGCGCACAATGTCTTTGAAATAATGTAATGGATGGAAAAACCCCAGTTCCAACCACTGTATATTTGAACAATACTTTGGTGCACCAACAGTCACCAAAGCATCATAACCAAATAGAGAGAGGTTTGGGGCACTGACAGCACCAAACATTCACCTACTATTGGTTGGTTATGCCAAATCTCTGGGGGAATTGGTCCAAAACCAACTGACTCAAAAAACTCCTCAACGAGGGAAAAGACCAACAGGTAAGCAAGGTATGCAAACCCTGAAACAACCTCTATTTTATTCAGGAAAATAAAAACGACCCGCCAACCAGAGCTCATCTGGGGAGCAACTGACAATGCTCCTCAGGAAAGGGAAATGTTAGGGTTGAAAATTTTGAAGTGAACTTTGGAATGGGCAGGCACGCCTTATTAAGGCAGTGCTTCAGGGGCCTCACCCAAGTCATTGATTAAGATTTCACAAGCCTAATCTATGAATCAGCTGAGGCACAACCCAGCGCTTGAAATGACCAAGCCAAAAATCATTTTAAAAACAAATCGAAAAACATTTTAAAATTGCTCTGACTCAGATTTGGAATATCCAAATCTGAGTCAGAATGTAACAAATGAGACAAACTCGTCCATTACAGGACAAGGAGGAGGTAAGAAAGCTAAAGGTGTCAATTTGGCCTTCTTTATGACCTCAGTAAAAATGGGGTCAATGCTGAGTTAGGGCCAATCAGGCTCACGTTGATCCCCAAGAATTATGTGATGCAAATTGAAATGTTACATCTTAGGTGTCAAAAATCACCCATTATAGTTTAAATTATGATAGTTTGTTATGTAAATTTTAGAACAAGGATTGAGTTCATTACCAGTATAAGATTAAAAAACGTAAATCTTCACTTAAATCGAGGTCAAAAGTTCATGCCTAATTAAGCTCTAGAACTAAATTTAGTGGTAGCCTCATTTTAATGGCTAGAATTTATTCTCAGACCCAAAAAATTAATCAAAGATTATCTCTAATTTTTCCTTAGAATAGTGTTGGTTTGACCAATCTCTCTGTTTAAATTTCTTCCTTTAAATTAAGGTTGTTTCTTATTTTAACTCATACCACGTTAACATTTTCTGACCTCAAGGGCTATCTCCTCATGGGGGTTGCATAGGTTTAGTTATGCGTTATGTTGGGATTAGCACATTACTAGGTGAATCTACTAAATTTAAGGTCTATTCGTGGAGAGCTAGAAGCTTTCTTAAAAGGCTCTGCCCTGACAAAGGTTGTTAAATCCAAGACAAACATTTTTATGTTGAGAGAGTAGAAATTGTTAGAGGAGGATCTGACACAACTATGTATCATGTAAGGATATTTTTTTCATTTTCAAACCTGAAACAAGATGGACATAGTCCTGAAAACCTTCAACGCTGGCCCAGAAATGATGGTCTGAGCCAAAGGGGATCATGGCACAAGGTGGAATTTCAAGTGGGCTTTGTGGAAAAGTTGGTAATTACTTAAAAATTCATATTTCTCAATGAGACGATTGGACCTATTAAGGACCACATTTGTAGGACATGGTTGCCGCGAAAAAGTGCCCAGATCATCTAGAAGGTCCTGTTAGAGCTCTTCATGGAAGAGATAGTTAAGAACCCCACACAAACTGAACCTAAAAGGTTATCTGCATAAAATAACTGGTAATGGTGGGGAAGCAATTTATTTAAAGACCAGGGGCACAGTTCATACAAACGCTGCATTAGTTTCATAGGATAGGCTAATGTCAAAGTACCCTTAAAGATATAAATTAATAAATTGGAAGGTTTTATCACCACCTGAGAAGCACAATGATTGCTACACTTGAATTAGAGAGTTAAGTTCCCATACTTAACTTGATATCTGAACCAAATATTGCTACAGGGCAGCACCAGGGTACTTTGAGTCACAATTGGTAACAATTATGGTGGCTGACTAGGCTTAAAAGCGGAATGAATCAATGATAGGAGCTAAAGGGCTAGCTGAGCCTGAGTTGGATTACAATCAGCAGAGGCCAAAAGGCACTAGATGTTGGCGCACTTGGCTTCATAGTGGATCTGCAAGATCAGTGCTTGACACATAGAGATAAAAAGGCGATACAGAAAGTGGGGTTTACTAAAATCTAACATGCCCAAAATGAACAATGCATATAAAAATCACATAATTCAATTCATATTAAAAATAACTTTATGGTATGGATTCCATCCTCACCAACCTCATTAAATTTTTTAATTTTAATACTACTATAACACTAACCAATCATCCATTTTTCTACATGCCATATCCTTTTCATTACTCTGGTCTATAGGGCTGATTTTGCCACTGACATTATTTGACAATTTCAACGCTCTATTACTATATTTTGTCCATGAGGCTATTTAACCACAATTATGTCAGCTTCATCACCTAAGTATTAGGGATCTATTTTTTTTACTTCAGGTTGTCTATCACTCTTATGTTTAAAGTTATTTTAATTTTATCCAACATGCCATAAAGTTCTATTCTATAGTCTAGAAGTCAGTCAACTATATTGCAACGTGAACCTATGTCCGCATTTACTTACATTTAAGAATTTTTCAATTATTAGACTTTAATTACAAAAAAGATACTACCCTTGTTTACGTCCAAGTGGTTTATAGATTAATATACTAGCACCAAGAATTTTTTTGTGCTCTTAACTTGAAGACGCTCACCAGGGTCATCATGAAGGACTTAACCTCACTCAAAAATCTACAAAAAAAGTTTGCTGCAGAAGATGGGTCAGTTGATGTGAACAACCCAAGCAGAGACTTTTCCACTCATTATTGCACAACATATTGCCACTTAGACCAAATTGGCATTATTAAATTGTCTCCCTGATCCACCAGGCTAATTACACAATTTTTACTTATCACCATCCTACTAAATAGATCTTCTTGCATACACCTTGATCTAAGGTGTTTTAAGAAATGTAAGCAGGAACCCTGTGACGGCTGTTATACAACGCTCATATGTTTGGTTTTAGCTAGATGGTGAGATGCCCAAATTTATGGCAGTTACAGAGATAGTTTATTGCCATCTACTGTTTCTACAGATGTCCACTTAAAATGTTTCAAATAATGAAAATCCAAATTTTGATCCTGCCCCTTCCTTAGCAGAGATTTTAGTGGCAGATATAGACAATTATCATACTTATATGATGACTTTTGGAATTTGTGATAGAAATAAAGCAAACTACCAATCTCTAAATTGAGTCCCGTGAGGTGACTGGTGATTGACCACTTCTCTATCTCAATTTCTCTGACTAAAGTTATTAAGGAAGAATTTTTCAAGAATTATGAGGTGATAATCGCTCTAAATAACTCAAACATCAAACCATAAAGTAACTCCCAACTCCTTGTAACTTGATCCAAAAGCTCTAAGACGATGAGGCCATGAGGCTTCATGTGACAAAGGGTTAAATTCAGTTATGTGGACCTTAATAAGGAAGGAACTAGAAGACATGATCATGGAGAACTAAAGCGATCTTATTGTCATGGTGTTTCCGAAAATCTAAAATCATTAATTGTTTCTTTATAAATAAAGTTTCATAAATATCCATCTTATTGAATGCATACTTTAGTTACATTATTAAATGTTTTAGGATATTGTAGCTAAGAAGATGTTCCTGACCTCCCTGAGAGAAGTTATGGCCTCTGAGTTCAAAAGCTCAAAGCTTAAATTAAGAATTTTAGCTTAATAAATATTTCAAAGCTGAGATCTGGTTCTCAATATAGGTGTATCTGAGTTGTCCATGGTGAAAAAATCAATTACTTAAATGGAAGTAATTATAGTCAAGAAACAACTCTCTGATGGGGAGCAAAGCGTGTTCATATGGATCATTATTTCATTGCATGAAGTGACTCTATTGCAGTAATAATAATGAAATTATAGACAACCTTTTTTCTCTTTGCCACATTTGACAAAGATAATATAGTGTCTATTAAAATAACACTAAGATGGTAATTCAGCAATTACTATATGAAATTTACTCAGTTGGAAGTTGATATAACCAATTCATGTTATAACTATACCCTCCACGAAATGGATCTGTATGTCTTTACTAAATACCTGCCACTAAGAAGGTTACTTATGCTTCACACTACATCCAATATTTTGACCATACTACGATTTATCACCTATTGTAGATAGACAGCTTATATTACAGCATTGTGATAAAATTCTTGTGTTAAACCTAACCTTGCACTTTGATGTTGCACAAGTTTATATTTTGCCTCCACCTATTTTTATAATTATCAGGAGGCTATTCTAGATAATCAATTTTTTGTAAATGAATTATGGAACCAAATTGCCTACCAGATTCTTAAAACTCTGGCTACTTTGATAAACAATTTATTCGATGATAGGTCTATTAACCAAATTACATATTCAGGTACAACAATTCTTTACCGAATTTGAAGACTGCCTCAAAATTCAAAAGTTTTAGTTGAGTGCAATGACTGGTTCATAATGAGACCATGCTCCAAATATTACAATAGTGTTGTCAAGAGCTTACTTCAAGAGAAACTTTTTAGATTCAAGGGGCCTCAAAGAATCAAAGGTTCTGAAAGCCCTGTAGCATACTTTGGATGATGGGTCCTGAAGCGCTGGGGGATCATATGGTTATGAAGAATCTGAAAGCCTCCTTAGACCTCCAGGAACTCCAATTCTTAATCCAGATCTTGGGATCCTATGTACTTGGGAATAATACCTACCCATGATTTTGGACCTAAGTGATCAAAAGAAAACATTTTTTGAGATTCAAAGTCCAGTTGGATGGATATTTTGTTAAAACTGATCTCACATTTAAATATATATCTCAAGGAAATTAATATCATCATCACTTTTACTAAAATGTACAATGATCAACTTACTCAAGTTAAGCAAATCGCAGGAACCTTTAAGCCTGAGTTGGCAGCTGCAAATGCATTATAAAAGCGGTTACTCAAAATCTAGGCTTCAAAGGGACAACTCATGCATAAGGTCACAATAGCCTCACTTATAATTATTATAGAGAGATCAAGTAGATTTAGAGGTAATACGTCATTATTTTATTCAACGGGTCCCTTGAGAGTATACCAAGATAGAATCTTTGGAATCTGGTTTGCAATTTTAGAATGACTAATCATTAGAAAATGACCTCATAAACTATTTTTCTAGTCACATACAACTAAATGTTAGGAAAACTATATATAGTATACATTGACATATCAGCAGCCAATTTGGATAACTATAATTATCTATTATTGCTGCCAGTTGACTATCCGTTTATGAGGTCTGCAAGATTTAATCTATATATTGCTATCAATTAATCTACCTGCCTATAAACTTTGACATTTGCAACTGACGACTCCTTTTCATCACATCAAGGTTAATACTGACTAAAATCATCTTTAAGGTTAGATGAGGACTCCATAGAAAATAGATTTTTGGCGGTAAGCATCACTTTTCAAAATATTGATCTTCTGATTTAAAGTTATTTCTTCACTAAATAGAATTTAAAAACAATAAAATATTGAGAGACCTTGCAAAAGAACATACTGACTCGGCCAAAAAGGCCATCACTAACCCAAACAAGCCTAACCTACAATTACTCACAGGAGAGAGAACTAGGTATCTCACTCTCAAATGGCAGCTGTTAAAGCAGAGACCACCCTCACCCTGCTGTCTCTGCAATGAGAGCCAGATTGCCATAAATACTACTGTGACCTTCAGGAACACTATATCATCGTGCGCTGCAGCCTACCAACTAAAAGAGTCCTCTCCTACAAAAGGAACCATTACCTAAGCTATTTAAATTTTGATGGTCTAAAAATGTAGCCTTGCCCAAAATTTATTTCCAATACTGAGTTAGCTTTGCAAGCCTCATCTATTATTGCTAATGCCAGGCCTTTGGATTTTCTGCAAGAGGCGGCCCAAGCTATCTGTCCCTAAACCCTCATCCATAAGCTTGAATTATCCATCCAGTCTCAATCACTAGTACCTAAGTTTAAGACTACTCCTCATTATGAGAATTTCACTGGTTTGGAATTTGTTGATTTCACTGATTCAGCATCATTCAACCAATCTAAACCTAAAATTTGGCCTTCCCAGATCAGCACTTTCTAAGAAAATTCTGAGAATAACAAAGCAAATATCAGACATGAGTTTAGAATATGACTACTGATCAATGGTCAAGCAAGTTTGCACCTATGTATTGAGCTGAGGATGAACATACGCCCTCCTCCTGATTGACTTAATCTAAAACGTTCTGAATGAGCCTCCTCAATCAAGCAAGGCCCAACATTCTTCCCTGAAGCCAAGCAGCACCTGCAACCACTGATTCATGCAACATAAGGGGAACTACAATCTCAGGTAAAACACTTAACAATTTTATACCTGTGGTTGCTTAAAGTAAAAATAATTGAGCTAAAGGGCTCACTGGTGCTTGGCAGAAACCATTAGCGTCTATCCTGCCTATATCTGACCCGGGTAGCAGCGTTTATAGCCAAAGTATAAAAGAAATGAGCTGAACTAGAGCGCAAAAATCTCTGCCTCGCTCAACCCTCACATATGAAATCTGCTACTACAAAGGGGAAACACGTGTTGAATATTATACAGAGTACTTAGGTCATACGATGCATCAATTATGAAAACATACAACTTAGTAAAAACCACCATCCATGATTTGGTAAAAGACCACTACATTAATGTGAGCTATACTTAGGTAGAACTAGAATATTATACTTGCATGAATGAGACTTCAACTTGTAAATCTGGTCATTCCTCAACCAATGGAATGTGCTGCAATTAACCCGCAAACTGTGGTGGTACAAGCGACCAGGCCATCAAGGATGGGGGTGAACAAGGCCCTTTTATAGGCGTGAGCGAGTGAAAGAATTTTCAGTCTGATAAGATGACATCACTGGCAGATATCTTCAGTCAACATGAAATGACGTCATGTGGAGTAATTCTACCCCTCTGAGTCAGACACTATATTATATGAGGATTAAAACATCGCCCAAAAATTATATGAAAAATGACCATTTTATTATAACTTTGGGGATCTGAAATAATTTAAGTTTCACTGATGACAAAATGATGAGAGAACATAATTCCCACTGCGCACCATCTAAGACTTAAAAGATAATATCACAAAATCAAGGCAACGTCCAATTTCTAGAGAGAAGCAAAGCCATGATGCGACGTGCATTTTAGGAGTTACATCGCTTAAACCCAAGTTGAGATGCATATTACTAAATTTAGTAAAGAAGCAATAACCAAAACGAGCACAATAGGCCAAGAATCAGAATTGAGACCTATCACAAAGGCTCCTGAACATCCAGGTTCAGGGGTAACTACCATAAGACGGAGCTTGCAAATACCGGAATTAGTTTAGATTAGTGAAGAGATTAAAGCAGCAGTCAGATGCCATCTTACTAGAGGATCTTGAGAAAATATTCAATATCGAACCCTAAATTCCCAATACTTTGATATTTCATTCATTGTATATCTTGATAATCCCTCTTAAGTTTAAAGTACCTTATTTTATATCTTAACCTAAACCTTTTACAGAATCTTAATTTTATCCTATTTGTTTAAATTGTATTTTATCAACTTATAATCACCAGTAACTAGTCTGGGATTAACCAAATACTCTGTTGCTATTAACCAGTCGTTGAATGGCCTGTATGAAAGAAGACACTTTTTTAAGGATAGCTTGGTGCTGATAACGCCTAGAAAGGTTGGAAAAGTTCCTGTTGAGTAACAAAATATAACGTATGCCAAAAATATCTAAGAGTGTCAATAATGTTCTCCAAGAGCTTAGAAAAAGCAACCAAGAAATCAATGGACCAAGGGGTAGCATCTGGGGAGTTTTTGCTTAGTGAGAGCGATTGTGATGCTAGAAAAGGTTTTATGGTTCCTAATCTGCGCAGAGTAGATCCCCTGAGCAGTGAGTCGGCCTCTAAAATCAAGGAGCTTAGGTGATTACGCTAAATTTAGTGCTTTCTACAGGGATGGTACCATCAGGCTAAACATGTTTATAATAGTTTTTATGAGCAAGTTGACAATAATGCGGATATAGAGGTGTATCACAGAGAAAGGGGAGAGGATTTCTCTGAACTCCTGATGAGGGAGGAGGCTTTTATCCATACTAGACTCTGAACCCTGGAATTTGAACTGCATAATTTGCATACTAATCTTGAGCGTGTTAAGGAGACTGCTAGAAGAACTAAAATTGCCTCACTACCATAGTGAGAGGACCCTCGCCAATTATCAACTGTAACTAACACTTAGGATTATTGAGGAGAGATTTGTTTTCCTCAAAAAGAGAATGGCGCAACCATCACGATTCTGAATGAGTATGGAGTGCACTTGGAGTAGCACAACATGCTGTTCACGATATATAAGAGTATTTAAGATCTGAAGGCACTGACGCACACTGTACTAGAGCCTACATTTACCTAACCTATAGATCAAAATTGTGGCGCCTTCTTGGAATGCTCAAAGGTGTGCACCACAAATGGTCTAGACTTTTACTCAATTGCATATGATGCACGCTGATCCTGCTGAAAGTTCGCAACTTTAAACCATACTTCAGGACCATGTACAAACTTGGCGAGGGAACAATTCTGGTTTCCTCAAAAATTATGAAAACAGCATGGATGGCAGAACTAATTGCTAGAAGGCTTTCTACGTACTAAATGCTTGAGCTGCAAAGCTAAAGAAATCCTCAGCGCGAGTTTGTGACCTGGATTATCTTAAACTGAAGCCAAGAGCATTTGTACTCTCTGAGTTCATTAGTGAACAAGGTGTCCAGATTTTGAACTAGAGTTTCTGTTGATGAAGTGGGCAAAAACGATTTAGTCACAAATTATGCTTCTCGTTTCTACCTTGAGGCCCAGAAGTTATGGACCACAGGAACAATGGAACTGCCTAACGCCTAAACCGTTTTGTTAAGCACCCTGGAGATCATCCTAATCTGAAGATGCACAGGAATTTGGCGGTCAAGAGTGCAATGTCCCTCAGAGTGTTTAAGAAGGCGGTGCTTGATGTACAAGGGACAAAAAAGCTTAAATTAATTAGATGGTACCTACACCAACCCCTTAGAAAATTTAAAAGCCAAGTATGTCGCCAATGGTAAGGTTAAAAGCCCAAGGAGAAGAGCAACAAAGCTCCTAAAGCTTGTCACGTCAATAATTTAAGGGCCATAAGTGTCACAATTTGGGCACTTTTCTCAATCCCTTCTAATAACTACAGCCAAAAACAAAGAGAAAACATCTAAAAAGGACACACCTGAAACTTCAAGTTGGGTGGATACCACATTGAGGGTGAGGACGATCATAATGATGAAGACTTGGCTATGACGGATTACCATGTGTTTGGGGCTCCTAGCAAAATTGGCTATACTGGCTGGATTGAGAGTTCATGGTGCTGACAGATCCGTATCTAATGATACCTATTTGAACACCAGCAAATAAAACTACCCAAGTGATCAATATCTTACAAGAAGGAGAGCAATTAGTCGCAACTAACTTTAAGAATTTAATACTGGATGGCAAAAGACCCTATTAAGACCAATAAAGGCACCGTTACCTTTAAGCAAATGGAGTACACTTTAACTGACGTTCTGGCCACTGTAGACCCCTTAAAAAGAGAATAACAAAAGTGGAAGTTATCATCCAGAAGTTGGCATACTAGAAGTGCTGGACACCGGGGCTTCAGTGAACATTATCTCCAATAAATTTATAAAGAAACAAGTTTATGCCTGACATTGACTACAATGGATTACCGTGACAAAGGACCTAACATTACCAGCACCTTAGGAGCTTATTCTGCTTTGCTTTTAAGATTTTAGCTTTTGGACCTTACGGCGCCTGCAGTGGTGTTGGACAACGACCACTATGATTTCCTGATTGGACCCAGTTCCTTCTGAAGTTTGGTACAAGAAATTGACTTTATTTAAACATGGTTATTATTCTAAGCTACCAACTCCCCCTGGTGTCCAGGGATGAGGACGTTAGACCTTGAAAACAGTGAACTTTATTAGTTAAATCAGAACAATCAATCTATTTAATTAATTACAACTTAACAGATAAGGACATAAAAAACTACTGCTTACAGTGAGCGTTGAAGAGAGGCTGCACTTGAGTTCAAGTGAAAGCAAAGAAATTTGACCTGAGGACACAAAAAGAAAGACATTGTTGATCAGTGTTGACATTAATCCTGAAACGATATTGTAAGTGTACAGTCAAGAAGGAATTCAAGAACAAGAGCCAAGAGTAGGAACAAAACCTACAGTACCACCTAGTTGAGAATGCTAAACCTTGTTTGGAGAACATAACTACCCAACCTTTATTAATGGAAAGGGGAAAAGTTGTTTCACTTGCATGCCTGACCAATTGCCAAGATAGAGTCCATTCACTCAGTTGAAGATTTTGAAAAGCTCAAGTTGGGTATGTGACACCTAAGCATCAAAAAGAGATTAACAAACTTTTGGACGAGATTAATGACATTTTCTGAACTTGCCTCAAATACTAGGGCTGTGCAAAGGGAGGACCATAAGATGGACAACGGTTCGTCCATCCCCTTCAGGTCCACGCTTACTGCCGTTTAAAGAAAAAGTACATGTTAATCACGCAAGAGCACAACCATCTAGCCAAATCTGGGCTAATACATCCATCAAAGAGTCCTGGGACATCTCCTTTATTGCTGATGCTCAATAAAGATGGGACCTATAAGGCTGTCATGGATTAACGCCGCTTAAATGATATTAACAGTGCATCCTGCCCATTGCCATGCATTATCTATGCTTTGAACTTCTTGGGCAATTCAAAATTCTTTTCAGTAAAAATCTAGTCAGCAGCTAGTGGCAAATGGAGCTCTTTCCCAAAGTCCAGGAGAAATGCGCCTTAATCAGCAGTCAGGGTTGTTTGAACACATGGGGATGCCGCAGGGGATCTATAACGCCCCTGCAACCTTCCAACGAGTGATGGATCACATCTTTGGTGATCTTAAGTTATTCAGTGTGTTAATAGACCTCAATGGCATCATAGTTACTCATTACACGTTTCATGATTATTTTCAGCACCTTCAGGAGGTCTTTACATAGATGCGCGCATTCAACTTGAAAAGGAAGAGAAGCAAGTTACTTTTCTCAAGTGACAACTAGATTTCTTGGGGCATGAGATATACCAGCCAGGAATTAAACTTCAGGACATGAAGTGAAAATGATTGTGGCAATGGAGTCACCAAAGAGTATAATGGAGGACCATCTAGTACTAAAAAAAGAGTATAATGGACGTCAATTAACCTTGGAAATGTGGGGTACACCAAGTAGTTCATCTCCATCTTGTGGACTTAGCGGTGCCCCCTACCTACCCTATTACAAAGGAGATGAAGTTCATATAAAGCCTGAAGCGGGAGCAGGCATTCGTGGAGTTGAAGGCCAGATTGGTAGATGAACAAATCTTAGCATATCTGGACTTCAATAAGACCTTCTACATGCATAATGACACCAGTTATGTGGTACCTGGTCCAATCTTAGCACAACTAAATGAGGACGGGTAGATCACCTAATTGAGTATTACTTTAAAGTTTTCACCAAGGCAGTAAAGAATTACTCATTTATTGAATGCAAATGCCTTGCAGTAGTCAGAGCAGTTAAGTAATTTAGGCCTTTTTTTATTGGTACAATTCATAGTAGTCACAGATTATGCGTCACTATCTGGCTATGAAACATGAAGGATACAAATGAACGCTTCGTCCGTTGGGCTGTACTCCTACAAGAATATGATTCTAAAATCGTACATTGAGAAGGAGATAAACATCTCAACGCAGATGTTTTGTCAGGACTCCCAGTATTCCACCTGCAAACGCCAGAGCAATCAACTGTATGACCTATTTCGGCTACCTGAAGAAAATTGGCAGGATGAGACAGAAAAGGTAGAGCGTACTGCGCAGATGTTCTAAAGACACCCGGCGTATCAATGGAATTCTGAAAAATAATGTTCAAGACAAATGGTATCCATAAATATGGCCAATGATCACATGGAGATAGCAATGGAGGCTCAAATGCACATGGGCCATGGTTGATTCCAGAAAACGTTGGATTACCTCAAAGAGGGGTTCTACTTGGAATGCATGTTTGACTAATTTACACCAAGCCTTGGAATTGTGTGTACCCTGCACTAGGTTTCATACGCTGGTAAAACAGTTTGAGTTTACACTCATTCCTCCCACTGCGCCATTCATAAGTCTCTATTGACGTTGTGGGACCTTTGCCAATAGCACCCAGTGGCGCCAAGTTCATTCTGGTAGCGGTTGAACTCTTCACTAAGTGGGTCAATGCATCCAGATTCAAGAAGTACACCACAAAATTTTTACTGCACGTTTCTTGTAAAAACAGGTGATTACAAGATACGGTTGCCCTCAAATTCTCTTGTTGGACAATGACAGAAAATTTTTATCTTGGACGTAGTGATGAAATTCATGAATTGATGCTTGGCGGCTCCTCCTTTTGGGTTGGGCACCACAGGTGCTAAAAAAGAAGAATTTAATGGATTTTATAGTGGTAAAGCATCAGTTAACCACATTCTAATTCATCCTCTAATAGCAGTGTTGGAAGAGTCAACAGGACTCTAGGAGGAATTTTAAAGAAAATAACTCTATACTAGAAGACGAAATGGGACTAGTTGCTCCTATAAGCGTTGTTAGTTTACCAGTTAATCCATCGTCACAAGATTGAATTGTCCCCCTTTGAATCTTTGTATGGGCGAGATGCTGCGCTTCCTACCCTCCTAGCACTGATCCTATCAGTGGATAGAAGAAATCTACCACCCAGAAGTTACCAACAGGAGATGGCTGAATAATTGATCAGAATACAGTTAAAAGCTTTAATAACATTGAAGCTAGCCTCCCTCAAGTCAAAGAGAGATCCAGGAAAGATAAAATTTACCTGAGCTCAGCATAATATACAAGATGTCGTTTTATCACTTGAGAGGAACACAACCAGAGAGACTACAGGCCATTTGGACTGGGCCTGACACTGTGTTGACCAAGAGAAGAGCGGAGTACAACATCTTTGAGAATGATACTGTTATTGTTTTAAATAGAGTGCACGCCAGGCACCATTAAGCATTCCCCAAGTCTCATCTTGGAAGGGGAAGTGTCATGGATAATACCATGACTGGTGCATCTGGTCATTACTTGACTAGTGGAATGGTTGCAATTAACCCCAGGATCTGGTGGCAGTACAAGCAAAAAGGGCATCGTGGATGGGGGCAAACAAGGCCCTTTTATAGGCAAGTTAAGAAATTTTTGGTCTAATTGGAGTGACGTCATTCCATTACCTATCAGTCATAGGAATTTATCGTCATGCAAAATATTTTAACCCCTATTGAGCTAGAATATAATATAAAATAATAACAACGTTGCCAAAATTTAATATTAAAATGACCCCCTTTTATACCTTTGGGGGTCCAAAATAGAATTTTTTTGCTGAAGAAACATTGAGTGAGCCAAATTCCCCTAACATGGCAAACCGAGGCTTAGAAGCAATTATAACTATAGCTGGTCAACATCCAATTCTTAGGGGACTCAAAGCCATAATGCGGGGTGCACCTTAGAGCTCAGTCTCTTGAATCCAAAGTTGAGATTCATAATACTAAATTCAATAACAAAGCTGTAACCAAAACGAGCACAATAGGCCAAGAATCAGAATTAGGACCTATCACAAAGGCTCCTGAACATCCAGGTTCAGGGGTAACCACCGTGAATAGAAGCTTGAACATACAGGTATTATCTCAGATGAGTGAAGAGACTAAAGCAGCAGTCAGACGCCATCTTACTAGAGGATTTTGAAAAATATAAAATATTGAACCCTAAATTCCCAATATTAGAACATTTCATTTATTCTGCATCTTGATTATCCCACTGAAGTATTAAAACTTCATTTTATATCTCAATAAAATCTTTTCTAATGAAATTAAGTTTATCCTAATTGTTTAAAGTTGTATTGTATCAACTTAGTAATCACCTGTAACTAGTCTGGGACTAACCAAATACCCTGTTTCTATCAACCAGTCGTTGAATGGCCTGTATGAAATAAGACACTCTCTTTGAGGATGACTTGTTGCTGATAACTGCTAAGGTAGAGGTTGAGATGGGTTTTTTTGAGTTACAAGTGTCAACTTACGGTGAAATTCCCAAGAGTGTTCTGAAGATTGCCAAATGCGCGGACAAAGTATCCAAGCTACCATGGCGCCAAGGTAGCATCTGAGGAGTATTTTTTAGTGAAAGAGATTTTGATGTTATCAAAGGTTGTCTGTTGCCTAAATTTCACGGAGAAAGCACCTGAGCAGCGGTTTGGCCTCTAAATTAAAGTGATTTAAGGTCTGCGCACTGACTCATACAAATATTGGTCAGGTTATAAGAATAACATAAAATCTTTGCATATCCTGCGCACACTCCCAAATGTAAAAATCTCATAAGTAAATTTTATTACCTTCTTATATAAAATGGATCTTAAATAACTTGAACTGGCTTCCTTGTGGTTTAGTGGAATTTGGTTAAGTACTCTCAGTGGACTTAAGCGCCTTATCCTATAAAGACCTCACTCAGAAAGCGCATTGCTAGTGCAAAAACTATCCCCTATTGACCCAATATCGAGGTCCTCTCTCCCGTGGCAGTTTTTCAAGGATTGTCCTAAGATCTTCTTTGTCAGCCCAGATCAGGCGCCCACCAGCGCTCATGGTGTAACACTCTTAGTAATTTTTATAGAGAATATACCACTCGCAGTTAGCTCCTTTCTGTCACCACCAGGGACCATAGCTAGGTCATTAATGCACCCACATGGCAGCAGCGGCCATTACATATCATTTTTTTCTTGTTTTTGTGCAAGATCTGAGCTCCAAGGCCTTATGAAATACATTATAGATTAATAACACATTACTCATATGAGCAACCATAACAATCAAGCACCCTTCCAGCGGACACACCTTTTATATCCTAGAATAACGCCCTCTATCTCCAAGAACAATGCATCCTTAACAAAGCTCCCATAGTTGGCTTACCCACTCATTGTACAACTGCACACCCACCAGTCTTAACTATGCTCTTGCACATAGACTAAAGCCCCTAATTGTGCTCATACCATTAGCAATGACAGGCAAGCCTCTTCTATGGTAGATGCATCACCTCAAATAGTCCCACCACTTCCACAAAGCACCTCTTATATAAATTCTTTGCGGTCTTGGAGGATTAGACTATGGATTTAGACTCATTTACTAATGACCTGATAAGTCATTGTTGAGCATCCCTAAAATATTCCCTTTAACGTAGCATGAGTATCATCTTAGGATGGATTAAAAGCTTTCTGTCCCCACCCCTACAACCTCTCATTCCACTTAGCGCTCTTCTCGCAGTGTCATAAAATCTGGCTAAGAGGACGTAAAAGTGGCCTTACATCATCAGGTCTATGCTCTGGCAACAAACCAGATGATGCTCGGAGCATCTAGGAGTCACCGCGGGTTCACCCTGAACCTACATTACATTAACACAAGTTGATTTGTGGGATTTTAAATGGGGATCTCGCCTTTTCCACAACTTCATGTCATCACGATTTGATATTGCTACTGATCAGGAGCCAGACCTCCTTCCCAACAAACACAACGCATCAAATGAAATATCAGGAGAGACTCCTTAGACAAAAGTATCCGACCTCAGTTACTTAATCTCTAGATTAAACCCCACTCTTTTTTGCAACGCGTAGGTGTCCATCGTATAATTTGTAAGCTCTCACCACATACTTTTCCTTCTTCGCCACCAGTATCTACACTGCCTTTTGCTAGTGATGAACAAAACCAGCGCTTAGAAACTATCCAACTAAAATTCTCCAAATTTGATATCCTATTGTAATTTTTACAATACATAAACCGTGTCCACAACTATAACCCCCTGCAGTAGAGTAACGCCCTAGATCCAGTAGACTCCAAAGCTTCCTCTGAATGAGCGTTTATTTGGATGCACTGACACATTCCACACCTGAACCTGGTTGTGTAACTAGAATCTGGTATGATAGCTCTTCAAGTCATCATCACAAGTTAAAAATGACACTAGTTGGCCCCTTATGGTTGGCATTGTTTTCCTCCCCCATTACTTGTGACAATCATTTGAGCAATAACGGGTCACTCACCTTTGCCTCACCACCATTCCTAGACCATTGCTCAGGTTCTGGCCAAGGATAGCCCCACTTCTCTTAACTTTTTTGCCAAGAAAAAGCTGTCTGAAACCATCTGGAACAGCTCACCTCCCCTCACCCCACCTTACTAACCCCAGTGCAATTTGTGCGACAACTAAGGTGATAACCTATGGTGCTTAGATATGTACCATAGCCCAGATTACCATAGATCATTATATATTTAAAATGGCCAAATCCAGAACTAGCTATCTAGCGGAGCTGCAGGCCTCTCACTCTCCCAGTTAGTTAGATGACAGTCATGCGCTCATAAAGCCCTTTGTTCATAACTTACTTTGTAGGAAGAGCTGGAAGATAACTTTAAATCCTACTATTATTCCCAGTGATAACACTCTTCCCGCTTCTTCTATGGAATCAAAAGGCCTAATCAACATCGCAGGTATTACTTCTTTAAAAAATGGCAGTAATACATCACTGTGTAAGAAATACTATCATGCAAGAGCTTCACTGTTTCTCCTACAACCTTTTACAAGATGACTAGGTGGACCTGTCAAATATATAGGACATCCTGTGGCAAAAGCCAGTCTCGCCACTGACCCACGAGCTGATGAAGCTCATGGTATCATTTCCTATCAGTAGGTTATGTAGATCCTCCTTTATCCCCCACGGCTTAAAGCCCCTGGACCTGATGGCATACCTTTTTGGTATACCTTATAGAGCCCGTGATGATAGCCAATTCCATTCTCAATCTCTTTACAGCACTCGTGGTTAGTGGCAAGAACTTCCATTTCTAGAGACTAAATCATAAAACTCTTTAATAAAATTCAGTTAAAAAGCCTGGCTTACAGGATTCTCATAGCCCTACTCAACATAGACCACAAGCTTTTAGTAAGTCCTCAAGCAATCACATGAATGCATGTGTGTCACCACGCCTCATTTCTATAAAATGGTTATAATGGGGAGGTCAAAAAGGAATAATTATATGACCTCAACGCGACTTTAATAGTTAAAACACTTGAGTCAATGACTTTGTGGCTCTTCTAATAGGGAGAAGGCTTGCAAACCGATTACTTGGAAGTACTAAGATGCTTCCTTAGCCCACTTCCGCCTCCCCTTGCAGCTCAGCTCTAGTTTTAGGCGCTCTGACCAACTTCACACCATAATGCTGGTTAAAAAGGCTCTACAGCAGCATTACCAAACAGTTAAGTTCTCTGGAAAGTAAAACCCTTGAGTCCATCCTATATAAATCACCCTTGACCCACTCTTGGCCTACTTGCAAGATACGCTAATGGGGATCTTGGTCCCAGGTAAGCATCCACCCACACCATGGCATATGGGGATGACACTCCCAACACGTTTAAATGCTCTGAGGACGTCACCCTCACTTATGTGACTCTTGAGGTACAACAATGCGTTAATGCTAAGTTCAACTCTTTCAAGACAATGACAATCTGTTTGGCTCCCCACCTTTCCCCTGCAAATTAGGTTAAACTCACGCGCACTAAATTCCACCATCTAGGTGCCCTGACCAACTACTTAGGAGTTACGCTCAATGAAAATGAGAACTTGATCCTGAAGGCCGTGAAGTTTAGGATTTCCAGCTGATACCAACGGAACTTAACCCAGGGTTAGGCCCTGATGACCAACGCGTTTCTTCTCTTAAGTCTGGTTCCTTGTGTACGTCAGTCCATTGTCAAATCCATTTATATTTGTTTCAACATAATCATTTGTTGTTGGATATAAGGTCTAAGCTACCCATCAATGTCTAATATTACAATTGCTCAACCTTGTGATGATGGGGCCATGGGCTTCTAGATAATTGTTATCACAAAACCAAAAAATTACTTAGAACTTCTACGGCCAGTTGTCTGCTGGGATGTGACTCCTATGCCCCAATGGGCTTTCGCCCTCCCCTAGCTGTCTCAGCATTTCTGGGTCTTCCTAGAGCAGCTCTGACCTCCTTAGGGAGTGACCCATGAACCAACATTTCCATCACTTGAAACCCTCCTCTCTCACATCTTGGAAACAGGACTTTTTGCCCTGAGACGAGTAATCATATAAATATACCAAGACTTCTCATACAAAAGGGACAACTCAGCCTTAGCCTCATTGCCACGCAATCTGCACAATGGAAAGGTTATTACAACATAAATTTGCTCTAAGGTCAGACCTTACATCCACTAACATATTTTTGGTATCCTCCCTCTGTGATAAATGTCTTTGAGGTTTGGAAGGAAATTTACTAATCCATTCTGTTAGCAAAGGTTTATCAATCCTTATTTCAGGTACTCCACTATTTATATAGCACAGGGGATAAAACTGGCCCTAATTCCAGTACTAAAGCTACCCCGCTGTTTGAATTCTATTGACTCCCATCTTCATTGCTTTTTCATCTGTTTATACGTCACCATATTCTTGCCAAAAGTCCGCGCGCTTTTCCAAATTGCCTGGATTGAACACCCTGTTCAAGGTTGCTCTTATGGTAGACGTTTCCTGGCTGCCTTTAAAACCTCCAAGTCCTTTCCTAGGACAAGCCCTCTGTACCATTTGCACCACCGTACTTTGTTCATCTTAGAACAAACATGTTGGACCCTACCACATATAACCACTTAAATTAAAAAGTACATTTTAATTATGTTCTAAAGTTTTTAAACATGTTACCAACACTATCCTGATAAGTCATTACTGCAGCTCTGATCTAGTGCCAATCTCCCTATATTTCTCAACATCTTCTCCCTCCTTTTCCCTAACCTCAGGAGCTTAAGAGTCCACATTTTTATAAAGATTTATTAAACTCCATAAGTTGAGATCATCTAGTACTTAAATATAAATCAAGTTTCTTTTATAAAAAAGCTTAAGTGCATAAATATGCCTTATGACTGTATGTTATTTATAACTGTCTTAAGCATATTATTTTTTGACATTCTGTGATGTCATAATTTCCTTTTGTCATTTAACTTATAAAAGATGATGTTCTTGATATTTAGTTATTTAAGTGATTGAATAGATTATCTTATTTAAAACTGTGAGCAACAGCAGGCAGGATAGCTGATAACAAATATGGTTTCAAATTTATTTGAATCAATTTCTTAAACTGGGTAGCGTTTAATATGATGGTTTATGAGATCATCTTTATAAAGTAAACATTTTTTATGAATGTAAGTATGCTTGCTCAACCTATGCTCTTAAAATATAAACACAATTACAATAAGACTTAGTACAAAAACTCTATGAAAAAGGGAAACCATGTAGGTAGGTCTAGTTCAAAAACACAATAAGGTAAATAACAGTCATATATGAGAAGAAAATCATATACATTTTTAATAAAAATTGCTTTATATTTCATCTTTGAGGTTAAACACTGTGCATTTGAATTTATCTGACCAATGGTTTTGCTAAGAGGTTGAATAAATAATTAAGTGATTTGATTGGTTAAATGGTTTTATTTTAAATTTGTCTTGCGCCCATCAGCTTTGTTTTGCTTAAACTTTAATGTTTAAATTTTAAATCTTTTATTTGGGGAAGGCTGAAAGTGAGAAGGAGACTTCAGATATGGAATAATAATCACTAATATATGCTAGAGGCACCCCAGAGAAGCTAATGCTTTCTCCTGTTGCCAGCGGGAACGCCCATAAAAGGAAGAGGGTATCATGAGTAGAGGCTTACGCAACTATTGAGCATATATGAAGAACAGAGTCTGAAGTGATGAACCATACTGGAAACCAGGATGAGCACAACTGTCATTTACGGGAAGGTAGATAACCAAACAATCATGCTTGAAAGTGGTCCATGAGGTGCGACTGGATCAGCATACAGCTTCCTGGAGAGTGGTATTATAGCCTGAAATGACATCTAAGAAAACCATGCGGATGTTCCACATAGCGATTGCCACCACTAAGGCTTGGAGGAAAGATTGTATAAAGGAATCCAAGGACAAGCCAAAGATGTTCTTAGAGAGGCTGAAGATCTGTGTGCGCTATGGAAAAAGAGACGCTGAACCTTGCGCCAGATTGTTTTTGATGATAGGCACTCTTCCAGGTGGTCGACCAAAGTCCCATATTAGTCACACACAAAACATGAGGAGTGTGATGCGTTGGATCGCTCTACCATATGGTATACCTGTTTCAAGAATTGCCACACATGGGAACGAACTTGTGGCTGCAAAAGAGGGTGATGGGTGTACATCTAGATGTCTTTCTGGGTTTCTAGGGAGTATGAGGTGTTCAACATGTCCAAATATTCCAACCTGGCTATGGTAGGGGTTCTCATGAGTATCAAATTGTTCAGAACGGATTGGCATTGTACTTCCTGTTTAGCGGGGAGTAGGGCGATCCTCTGGATGGTGTGCCACTGATGCAAATTATCCACTCAGCACTCCACATGGAGAGGAGAATTTGTTTGAAGTGGGGCGACGTCCCATGCAGGCCCACAGTAGAGGGATGCAATGGAAGTTAGTAAAAAGAGAAAGGGGGTGGGTAGGATTTCTGAGGCCCAGGGAGTGGGAAAAGTTGGAGCGGACTGCCCATGACCAGTGTAGGGCTTGGAGTGTGGGGTTGTTGACTGCCATAATCCCGGTGCCAAGTATCTTGTGGCGTGGGCCTTGAAGTTGAGCAGGCCCATACCACCCCTATGGCGAGGGCCAAACATGAAATTCAGGCGCACTGGCGGTGGGCGGCCTAACCAAAGCCACTGTTATAAAATTGGCATTTTTGTTGAGATACGCCATAATCAATATTGTGCAAGGTTCAACCCACTGAGCAATAGGACCAACAATATGAGGTTTGTTGCCCTTGAAACAACAAAAAACAAACTAATTAATAATTATGACGCACTTGCTCCCACTGTACTTCTTTATTTAATATAATAAACACAGAGGATCCTCGCTTTTTTCCTCGCTCCAAACAATTAACAAATTTCTCTTTCTTGATCATCTCAGTTCACTTGTATCATATTGACTTCAGATGATACCGCTTTCATGGCTTAGTAATTCATTTCGCCATATCTCATTGGTCCCGCCAATTCTTCATTTGTTAATTTCCCAATCACCTAATTTGAGGCGATTTCCCTAACAACCTAATATCACCTCTTTTTGAGGTGCTCAAATTACCATAACTCATATCAAACTCGGCGGATTCCATTTTTTCTGCCTAATGACTTAGGGCTTATCATTCATCATATCGTAATTGTGACATTACCCCCTCCTTGACTGGACAATAAGGCTCCTTATGCTTATACGCCTGAAGGAACAGCGCATGCACTTGGCTGATGATCTGGCTGCTAGCGGGGTCCTTGATAGTATATGCATCCATACCTGTCTTCTCAATGACTTTGAATGCCCAATCCAGATACTGGCCATCTTGTGTTTCTGGCCGAACCCATGTTGATCATGGAATAGGACCATGTCTCCATCTTTGAACTGTGCTAGGCCACTTCGCCATACCTGATCGGCAGCCTGGCTTTTGATTTTCTTAGCTAAGCTGAAGGAGTACGCTTCAGTTTGTAATTTAATCAGCATATTCGTTAGGATGGTCAAATAGCATTGTGGATCCATTCCGCAAGTGTCCTCTACACAAGCATATAGAAGTGCGGGCATAGTGGGGTGCCATCCGTTAAGAAATTGGAATGAGATTTTCCCTGTAGCAGAATGGTAGCTAATATTGTAGGAGAACACCGCAGTAGAAAGGAGGGTACTTCAATCAGAGGGCCTATCTGTAACCAACTTCTGAAGTATGTTCACCAGGGTCACATTAACCCGTTTAACCATTCTGTTGGACTCAGGGTGATATGAAGTTTTTAGAACCCCGCGGATGGCCATCATTTCGTTGAGTTTGGGAAGTATGTGAGAGGTAAAATTAGTGCCATTATTAGTAAGGATAAACTGCGGGCAGCTGTGATGCTAAATGATGCATTACATTACAAACTTAGCCACAGTAACCGCCCCAGATCCCGAATGGCCCATGCCTCAACCCATCTGATCAAGTGTTCAATTGCCACCAGTATTTACTTGGACTGGGTAGCGCTTGTTGGCAGAGGGCTGACAACATCAAGGAAAATCATATGCCAAGTGAAGTGCGGCTTTACTAACTGGTATGAGGTCTTTCCAGTGGAACAGCTTTTCCACTTGGCACTGGTGACAGGAGGAGATAGTATCAAGCACATCAAAGTTCATGCTTTCTCAGTAAACTGAGGCCACAATTATTCAACTGTCTTTCACACACCACCATGCCCAACTGCCCTATGTGCGCTATGATAACGTTAGGCTGCGTTGAGGGTCACAGAAAGTTTACTGTGAAGCTGATCCACTTGTACAACTCACCATTCCGCTGGAAAGTATTGGCTCATATTTCATTCAATGCCATGATGACTTGGGGCTGCTCATCATTGTACTTTCCGCTGAGCATCATGTCATACATAATATCGCTCAGATCTGCTGTAACTTCAATAGTTGGTAGCCTCAACAAGCAATCAGCATTCTTGTGTTTTGCTCCCGGTCTGTGAAGGATCTCAAAGTTGTAAGCTTGTAGTTTAAGGGCCCATCATGCTAGCTGGCCCTCAGGCTCCTTAAGGTTCTGCAGTCAGCGTAACGAGGCGTGATTCATTACAAATTTAAATTTTACACCATGCAAATATACTCAGAATTGCTTATAAGCATAAATCACTGCTAAGCACTCCCTCTCAGTCACAGTATAATTTAGCTCATATCTATTCAGGCTTCAGCTGCAGTAAGCCACTGGGTGCTCCTCCCCCTCATCATCTTTTTGAGACAGAACTGCCCCCACAGCGGAAAGAGAGGCATCCATCTGCACAATAAATTCCTTTTCAAAATTTGGGTAATGTAGCACTGGCGCCTCAATCAACGATATTCAAAGAGTATCAAAGGAGCTTTGACAGTGTTCCGTCCATGCAAAAGTGGCATCCTTATTTAATAACTCAAACAATGGACCTCCAATACAACTAAAGTTAGGTATGAAGTGTCGATAGTAGCCAACCATCCCTAAAAATACTTTGATATCTCATTTACCGCTTGGTGTAGTCATTTTCTGAATAACCTCCACCTTAGCTGGTTGGGGCCTCAGCCCTGTTGCATCAACTACAAACACAAGGTACTCTAGCTGATCCTTGAAAAAGTGGCATTTCCAGGGTTTGTTTTTGATGTTGGCCTCAGCCAACCAGCGGAATAACTCTTCTAATTGGCTAATGTGCTCAGAAAACGTGTGGGAAAAAACGTTAAAGTCGTTAAGGTATACAATAACGCATGACAATTTCAAGTTGCCAAGGATAGTGTCCGATTCCTGTTGGAAAGTAGCTGGGGCATTACACCGCCCTTGAGGCATATGTGTCGGTTGAAAATGCCCTTTTGACATGATAATGGCGCATTTTTCTTGTTCCACCGCAGGTAACTTAATCTGCCAATATATGGATATTAAATCCATTGTGAAGAAGTAATGAGCTCCCCCAACCAGTCCACCGTATCATTAATCCTTGGAAAAGAGTATGAGTCCTTTTTTTAATGCTGTTGAGCTTGTGGTAGTCTATTACTACCTGATTAGTATCATTCTTCTTTTTGACAATTAGGACAGGGGAAGCTTATGGGCTCTTCGATGGTTCAATCATTCCTTACTACAACAGTTTATCAATTTCTGCTGTGACAACTTTTTCCGCTGCTCTAGATTGGCGGATTGGCTGATCTGATGGGGAGATGATCCCCAGTGTCTACTCGATGGATCACTCCTTGGATGCACCCTAAATCATGATCATTGACAGCAAAAATCTCTTTCTATTTTTGAAATAAGGCTTCATCTTGATCATTCTGATCTTCTGTTAACCCCATTAAATTTTTATGCGGTACAACTGCCATTACGCCAGGCTGTGTTTTGAAAGGCAAACCAAATTCATCCAGTGAACCAAACTCATGAATCCTGAGGACCACCTCAACTGGAATGAAATGTAGGAATGCAACTACTTTGTGTCAGCGGATTTGCATTAGTTTTTTCTATAGATTTGCTACCAAGACCTTGATCTCCCCATGCCCTGAGAGCATAATTCCAGGGGCCACGTGGGTCTCGAGCTGTGATTGGTGATAGGGCCCAATGACCTCCCCATATAGCCAAGCAGCACTTCCACCTCTAACTCAGTGCTTATGATAGTTTGGTTCCCAGAGGGAATCTATATATGGCCAGAGGCTCTAAGCGGTAGCCCTTGATATTCATAAACTTGGTGAGGAAGGGCCTAGTATTTCTTTTTAGTCGATGATAGCAAACAGAAACCGCCTCATCACCATATGTAAGATATAAATGTGACTCATGTGTACAAGGATCCTTTTGCATTCCGCTGGAAGTGAAGTAGATTGTGATCTGCTGCCCCAGAATTTCAAATGTCTCTTCTGTCATATCAACAACTGCTCCAAAGTCACGCAAAAACAGGTTTCAATTAACAGGTCATAGTTATTGTTTGGTAACACTATAGGTGGTAAGATGACAATTGACCCAAACCGAAAAGGTAGCGCATTGTATGCTCCTTCAGAGACTGTGCATTCTGCGCCTGTGGTCCCATACACCATACGATGCTCTACATCAGGCTTTAATGCTAACTTTGACACCAACTTTGAGGACACTATGTTGATTGGGGCACCTGTTTCAATTATTGAGCGAGCTTGGGTTTTTGCTACAACAGTGTCACAGTATGTACACTCAGAAATAAGATGTATCCGATTGTTTTAAAACATGGACATTTAACTGATCTCTTTTTCCAAGGAAGCTCATAATACCTTTCCCCACTTTAGGGTATTTTTTAACAACAGCGTCCACAGAGAGCCGCGTTTACCCTTTTAAGAGGAGCACATCAGCTAATGGATCTGGTTCATCTGTATGAGTAATCAGACAATTAGCAAGCATACGGTTTTGGGTGCTCCTGGGAGCCTGCTTCTTCCATGTTCATGAATTGCGTTTGTGTCAGCACATTTACCCCTCCAACCAGCTGCTGGTATAGAAAAGCGTCATCATACTGGGAAAAATTCGCTAGCTGTGCAGGAATAGCCTCAGGTGGGACGTTTTGAGCCAGAATAGCGGAGGTAGAGAGTCCCATCTCTACTACTCTTTGACCATTCCCTGATTATGATGCTCCCATGTTAGGTACTGAACCCGAAGATTATGACAACTCCTAGCCAGGTGCCCAGGGCGACCGCACAAAAAGCAATTAACCCTATGAGACCTGCATCCTTGAGTGTTGTAAGATGGGCCACCCAAAAAGGTGGACTGGTATTAAACAGTGTAACCAGGCCCATCCTGGTAGGTGAACTGCTGTTGGAAACTTGGTTGAAAACGAGGCTTGTGATGATAATAAGGCCAGGGAATGCCAACTGGGCGCTGAACAGGGAGGCATGATTTTTACAAATAAACAAGGCTAGCAGCGGAGGCGATAGGGTTCCACTCTATACCTGGTTGAAGGGAAGGTAGTGGATAACCAGCGTAGAATTTGAACAAGTTTAAGCAAAGGTACGTCACCTCTAATTATGGAGCCAAGGCATTAAAAAGCTCTTGGTATGGTTTCACAGCAGATGTCAACGCTATGATTATGTCACATTCAGTTAAAACTCCTGCCACAATAAATCACATGGGCTTCTGATGAGAATTGATAAAGCAAACGCAGTGAGGGTCTCGTTATGTTGAAACCCAATTTTAAAAACTTAGCCTTCCAATGCGCCATTTTTGAAATTCCTTCAAACAAACATCACAGTATCCTTCATTTTATGATAGGTAACGGTACTGTTGGGAAGTTAGCGAGTAACTTGATCGGCGCTTCCAACATCCAGAGTGGACATTAGTAATCTGGCTTAATGCAGACCGTTGCTCCTTCTACTCCAAAACTCAAATTGTTTAAGAATCCTTGGATGTTCTCATCGCAATCAAATGGAGGCAGCTTGTTGATATAACATTCTTGCAGAAACTCCTTCTTCCATTTAAGCACAGCGTCCAGGGCAAGCTTGAGTTCTGCACATATAACAGTTGCAGTGTGTTGAGATGATTTCTTAGTAAAGCAAGCCAGATACAACATGACTAGTAACTGAGGAACGCTTATCAGTCTATGTGATTGATCAATGGGCCCCCTGTAGTGAGCACCACTGTTATATAATTGGCGTTCTTGTTGAGATAAGCGTAATCAATATTGCGCATGGTTTGACCCGCTGAGCAATAGGACCAACGATATGAGGATTGTTGCCCTTGAAACAACAAAAATAAACTTATTTAATAATTATGGAGCACTTGCTCCCACTATACTTCATTATTTATATAATAAACCCAGCGGATCCTCACTGTTTTCCTAGCTCTAAACTATTAAAAACTTTTTCTTTATTGATCATCTCATCTTTCTTGTATCGTAGTGACTTCATATAATACCACTTTCATGGCTTAGTAATTCACTTTGCCATATCTCATTGGTTCTGCCAATTCTTCATTCGTTAATTTCTTAATCACCTAATTTGAGGCGATTTCCCTAACAACCCAATATCGCCTCATTTCAAGGCTCTAATTACCATAACTCATATCAAACTCAGCCAATTTCATCCATTCTGCCTAACGACTTAGGGCTTATCATCCAGTCATATTGGATTGCGACAGCTACCCATGTAGGAGGGCATATAATGAGGTTAAGAAAGATTAGAAAAGGGTGATAGCATGTGCTACAAACCAGACTTTAGACAGTATCATAGAGATGGAAAGCACAACCCTACTGGGAGGGTGTCTTGTGGGCTCTGAGGGAAGTGATGTATTTTGTGACATTGTTCAGAATATGCTGCTCCTTTACAATGAGGTGCACCCTCCCGCCTCCAGCCACACACCCAAATGGCATATCAGACCAGCAGTGGGTTTTGGCATGAAAGGGAGCACATGTGGGCAGTTTGGGGTGGGCGGGGCAAGAGAACCACTTTTCTAGCTGTTGAAGCAGGTAAGACATGGGGTGCTTTGACCAGCGGTCTTGGAACTGACCAAGGAGAATAATCTAGGTCTTGGAGGCGTTAAGTGAAGCATTACAAACCCTGGAGTAATCCTGGGTAGTAGCCTCAAGCGCGCGTGCATCTTGGTTGTTAAACTCCCAACCACACAATCATCAGCAAAGACAGCATCTTAACTGGTTTTTGGCCTTGCACATGGACACCAATAAGGCGGGCATTCACATTGCATAAAATGGGTCGAGGCTGAAGTTGTACAATAGTGGGCTTAAAGGGTCCCCTTGGCGGAGGCCCCTTTGAGGGAGAACCAAATCATTGAGTAAGCCAGGGCCACGCACAGCCATTGTGGAAGACTCTGTAAGCAACATCACCCAATTAATGAATCAATGGGGAAGGTGGAACTTGTGGAGGCAGGCGCTGATTTTTTTTTGTTAACTCTATCATCAGCCTTCTGCTGGTCTAAGAAAACAAGTTTTCCAGTAGCCGTGGAGGAAGACGTTGGATCAATGTATGTTGTCCCATATAGACTGCTTGGTAATGAAACCGAATTACTCAGAGTAGATTATATCAGAGGCAACTTCTTCTAGGCGGTTGGCATATTTTAGTAAATAATTTAGTATCTTTGTTAGTAAGTGAACTGGGGCACCAGTTGGCCAAGTCCAGCTTATCCGCTAACTTATACAGCGTTATAGTGTACGCTTCCTGGCCTCCAAGAAGGAGACGCGTCTCCAACAAACACTGGTTCATAAAGGCAAGCAACAAAGAGGAAAATATTTTAAATATTATTTATAGAACTTATAAGGAATCCCATCTGGACCTGGGCATTTCCTGTGCGGTGCACTATGAATGGCGTAACAGAGTTCATCCTGAGTAATTAAGTTCATCAACTCTAGGAATTGGGAAATGGTGCAGATATGTGCATTTTTGAGAAATTCTTCAACTTTGGCCAGTTCAACTGGATTAGATCAATAAAATTTTGATAAAAAGTTTCAAACTTTAATTGACACTTTGTCTGGAGTTTCTGTGATGGAGTGGTCTGGCTGCCTCAACTCTATGCAAGCCAAGCTCTGTCACAGTGTGAAAAATTTTGGGAAAATAGGTGGAGCACGTGTCACCCATTATATTTTTTGCTTTGTACTGTACACAAATGAGATGTTTGTGTTGCCTTACCAGTTCATTGGAATGAGCTGAAGCCTAACCACTTGCGACCGCAAGCTGGGCTGTAGCCTGAAGCAGGGACTTTAGACTCCAGGTATGTCCACTTCTGAAAAAGTGCGCATAATGACCACTGAGGCAGCCCAAGAGTGACATGATGAGAGGTGGTGTGCCTGACAGATGGCGTTTATTTTGAAAGGTTGACCAGGTAGTAAGTGTCTCTGCACAAAATGTATGTCAAACTCTGGTGCCAAGGTTTCAGTATCCACCTTTAGGAAAACCTGGGCGTCGTGCTATTGGATGAATGAAGTTTGCACCATTTTGGCGCCTGTGCCGCTGGGTGCAACAAAAAGAAGGAAATTGACACCAACCTGTGGTCAGAGAAATCAGTTTTAATCATCATAAAGTGTGAAACTTGAGACTGAAAGTCTAATGAGGCAAGAATAAGGTCAATGTGGGACATAGACCTCAGCTGAGTGTTGTGCACATGGGGATGGGACATGTTGGGGAGCAACAGTGCATGTTTAGGTAGGGTATCAAACAGCCCCAAAGTAGCTTTTAGAGTGTGAAGTTAAACATGTGCCTGTGGGGGCAGGCGCAGAAGGCCAGCAGTTGGAGAGTTGGTTGGCCCAGCAATTAATGTCGCCCACTACAAACGGGTCAGGAGGAAGTGGGAAGGAAGTAATGACTAAGAGGAATTCCTGGAGAGCCCACATACAGGTCTGGGCATAAGAATTATTTATAGTGTGCACTTTGTCGTCCCACAAAACGGAAACTACAAGCACACAGTTATTAAGGTACAAATTTTTAGAAACAAATTTAAAATTACAAGTTGCACGTATAAGCATCCCACAGTGCAGCGACCAAAAAGAAAGGGAGAGGAGGAAAATGGTTGCCCATGTTTCCTTGGCACCATGTGGACAGTGGTTTTCTGAATGACAAGGATGTCCACAGGTAAATTATTTTCTTTACAAAACTAGCTTCCTAGCCTGAGATGGTAAAGCCTTGAGTCCAGAGATTTTCAACGTCCCTATTGTGAAGGACCCCCCATTGCACCTTAGGTGCTATGGGAAGGGACCCCTTGCCCATCCTTCATCTTGTTTTCAACACACGCCATGGCAGCACTTGTGCAGGAAGAAATAGAGTTAGTTGAGTCATAGCGGTCCTTTAGGGCACTATCAACCTTTTTAGTATGGTTTTTGTTTTTGGAGGAATTTGACTTTTAACTTATTTTTGGGTTACCGTGCTCCTGTTGTAAACCATTGTTGGTTGAAAAAAAAATTGGGAGGGAAATGGGTGGTAGAATTGGTTATAATAAAGGCTTAGAAAGTTTGCTCAGGTAAATATGACTCACCCATTGGGTCAATAGGCTGGTTGGCTAGAATGGATTGGTGCTCAGATTCTTGAACCGCTTCTTCAGCTAATGACTCAATGTCATCCTGGATTTGGGCAGGTGGGATCAGGAATGCAGCTGTGGCCACTGCTCTGAAGGCCTTCTTGGCCTTCTTGTGCTCCTGTGGGGACACAGGTTTGACCTGAATGTAACACCCCTGCACGCCACGTGGGAAGGTGGCATCAGTGCCAATAGCAGGTTTATAATGATAGTGTGCACTGCCCATTGCATTGAAAAATTTTGGTTTGCATGAGCCCTCTGTCACGATTTTGATATGACTGGATGATAGCCTTGGGACAGTTGGGCGGAAACTGCTGAACACAGTATCAGTTACAAATATTTGATTGCCTTGAGATGAGGTGATATTGGGATATAACGAGTCTTATTGGATATAATGAGTTTATTGGATCGCCTCTATATAAGGTGACAAGGAAATAAGGCGATGTTGATGTTAGATGAATATGAAGTAAATTGCCTACAAATAGGGCGACAGCGGATTAAGAATAATAAGATAAATTTGAGGAAAATCGGCGGAATAGAATAACCCAAGCAATGAGAAATAGTATCGCCTGCAGATGATGTATATAAGTGAAATGGGCGATTGAGAGAGGTAGGTTTTTGAGGGAAAGACAAGCGGGACAGTGAAACGTAGCTGTATTTATAAAATAAATAAAAAGAACAGGTCAGGGTGATTGCTCCTATTTTTAAACATAATAAGTGCATCCGAAGGACTGACAATCTTTACATCATCCTTCTGTTGTTCAGAGGGCTCAACCTGTGTGAATAGCCCGGTGGATCCTAGTGATACCGTCCAAAATTATAACAGTGGTGCTCACTACAGGGGCCCATTGACCAACCACCCAACACTCCTGAACCTCAGTCACCAACTATGCCTTATTCAGGCTGTCATTGGGGAGTCTTCCTGGAACCCTATAACAGCTGGATATGAGGAACTCAAAGTTACCCTGGACGCAGTACTCAAAAACCAAGATGAAATCCTTCAAGAAAGTAACGCGGTCATGCAACAGCTTGATAGTATGTTTAGTCAAATGCGAATCTTGGGATTACAAAACAAAGAACTTACTGAACCACAAAATGATACCACCCAGCGGCTGCAATATGCAGAACAAAGATTTTCTACTCCTTCTTGGTTATCTCGCTGGGAAGGATATGACCACCAAGAAGATGCATCCTACATAGGAGAAGACAACGTTGCTCACAGCTATGATGCTCTCAATAATAACACTGGATATTCATATGAGTTGGAACATCACTTACCTCCAGTAATGGCTATACCACCTACCACCAACGGTCATGCCACCCCAGAAGCGATGGATATCCCAGCTTCTGCTAATCACACTCCTCAGTGAGAATCCACTTTCAGGTCTTGATCCATTCCTCAGTACGGCCCTAATACCCACAAACAAAAGAAGGAAATTAATGTCAAAAAGATACCCCCATTTGACTGTAATGGGAACATCCATGGGTTCTTTAAATGGTTTGAGTTCGCCGTGGAAGGAGCTTCCAATAAACGGAAGGCTGAGTTGCTAATATCTGCTCTGGATGTGGGAAGTGCCAATCAGGTCACCTGTTACCTCCCCAGTAGTTTTGTCTCCCATAAAGATGTAAAGGACACCGTACTTTGTTTGTTTGGAGGAAACTCTAAAATTTCACAACGAAAAGCAGAATTTTTAACCATTAATTTGTCAAAACAAGACTCTCATTGAGTTCACTGATCGATTCACAACAGAAGACCATGTGTTAATTGGAGCTGGGTACTTAGCGGAAGCTGACATTTGCATTGCCATGTCTGCTGCGGTGAAGCCATATTGTGAACTTTCTAATGTTATTTCGCCGCTTCTGGATGATGACGTACCTCTGCTTAAGATTGTACAGTTTTTATGGCGGGTATCTCCAAACTTTCTGCCGCTGAATTTGGATTGCAAGACTTCCACTGCCTCAGCACCCTTTTATTCTGGAGAATACTATCCACCACCTCCAGCTTCATTTAGTAATCCTTGGCCTTACTACAGCTCTGCACCTCATCCTCAACTGAATTAAAATCAACAATTTGGTCAGCATCAATGGGTTGGCCATGAAAACTGCCAGCAACTTAGTTATCAACCTGGTCCCAATTATGCCAACCATCAACAATCGGCTTGCCAACCTGGAACTGGGTAAATTGAGTGACCCCCAACCCTTCCAGTCTGGACCTACTTATGATAACCCAGGACGTGGTTCCTATGGGGTCAACTGCTATGAATGCGGTTGCCCTGGTCATTTGGCAAAATTCTGTCACAATTGCTAAGTGAATTACATACAACAAGGCTAATACTACCAGGGAAAAGATGGAGCGGAGTAGATATGGGACCCTCTACTTCGACGATACCCACTCAACATGTCCCCAAATCAATAGCAGTATATCCTGAAAAAGTTCCTCAATATGATGATGGAATTTTATATCAGCAGCCGGTTGGAGGAGTAAGCGTAGTAACCTGAGCTCAAGCTATGGCGGTGGCAAAAGAAGAGCCCCTCAATCAACCAAAGCCCTATGCCTGTCAAGTGCTTTATCAAGCGTCCTCAGACCAACTTGATCCTGCTGCGGATGCGCCAACTCTGAAAGGAGTAAACATCGCCCTTCCAGTAGATAAAATTGTCAGATGATACCCCCAAGTTGGAGAAGGGATCTTGAATTTTCTTGGGAAAAGAGAACCCATAAATGTTCACATATTAAACAGTCAATATCTTTCTTATTCTGAGTGTACATACTGTGATATTTTTGTAGTGAAAAATAGAGTTTGCGCTATAATAGATACTGGTGCTACACTCAACATAATTTCCATTGAGTTAGTGCAAAAATTGACGTTGAAACCTGATGTAGACCATCGCATGGTTTATGGAACTGCTGGAGCTGTAAGTACTGTCTCTGAGGGAGCTTATAGTGCGCTGCCTCTGAACTTTGGGTCCATTGTTGTTGTGGTCCCAGTGATTGTATTACCAAATGAACACTATGACATATTAGTCAGGACCACTTTACTACGTCATTTTGGGGCTATCATTGATATGATGGAGGAGACCCTTGACATCTTGGGTCAGCGGATCCCAATATACTTTACTACTAGGGGAGTACCAAAGGATCCGGTACATACTAGTCATATCAACCTCGCCTACAGTGATGGGATATAGCCTGTTAACTACCATTGATTGAAGCACAAAACTCGGGACCTTCCTCAGCAATTAATGAACACCAAGGGATACCTCTTTGAGCGGCAGGGCCCATATCAATCCCTTCCAGCTATCAAGTCTTAGCGAATACTGAGCTAGAGGTAGAAGTGCCGAGTGGGCTATACAGGGAAGTTATTGGGCTCTATCATCAAACATGGTTTGAGCCAGATGAGGCTCTAGGAATCATACTCCCAGGACATGGGGAACTAAAGGTTTTGTTAGCAAACCTGCAGAGCAAACCAATGCTAATCCGCGCCACCAAACTATAGCATATCTACATCTGACTCCCATAGATGAGGTCCGCCAGGTTCATGATTTTGGATCATTAGATGAATTTGGATTACCGCTTGAACTATTAGTTGATGTACTAATGGTGGTACCGCGGAGTAATTTAATGGGATTAATGGTTGAATAACAAGATCAAGCAATGGCTTTATTTCAGAAATACAAAGGGATTTTTGCTGTTGACAATCACGATTTAGGGTGTGCTCAAGGGGTGGTCCATTGATTGGACACCGGGGATCATCCTCCAATAAGTTCTCAACTGATTTGCTGCTCTCGGGCAGCAGAGGACGAGGTTACTGAAGAGATTGATAAGTTATTGCAACAAGGGATGCTTGAGCCATCCAAGAGCCTGTGGGCTTCACCTGTTCTAATAGTAAAAAAGAAGGACAGCACCAACTGGGTAGTAATAGACTATCAGAAACTCAACAGTATTACTAAAAAGGATTCATACCCCTTGCTAATAATTGACAACGCTCTGGACTGATTAGGGGGTGCCCATTACTTTTATGCAATGGATTTAATATCAGGCTACTGGAAAATCGAGCTACCCTCGGTGGAACAGGAAAAATGCACTGTGATCACCTCTAAAGGCCTTTTTCAACTGACACGGATGCCTCAAGGACTGTGTAACGCTCCTGCTACTTTTCAGCGGGCCATGGACACTATCTTTGGTGACTTGAAACTGTCATGCATTCTAGTATATCTCAATAATATTAACGTTTTCTCTTGAACCTTTTCGGAGCACCTAGACCACCTTGAAGCAGTATTCCATTGGCTGGCTGAGGCAAACATAAAGATTAAACCTCAAAAGAGCAACTTTTTCAAAGATCAGCTAGAATATCTGGGTTTTGTGGTAGACACAACTGGGCTGCAGCCACAACCAGCTAAGGTGGAGGCCATTAGCAAAATGGCTACACCTGATGATAAGCGCGACATTCAGGTATTTCTGCGGATGGTTAGTTACTATTGACGCATTACCCCTAATTTTATCTTTATTAGGGGCCCGCTATTCAAGTTGTTAAAAAAATGCTGTGTTTGAGTGGACAGAATGTCATCAATCCACTTTCGATGCACTCCATATGGCGTTGAGCAGCGCACTGGTGCTGTGATACCCAAACTTCGACTGGGAATTTATTGTTCAGATGGATGCGTCCCTTTCCGCTGTTGGGGCAGTACTTTCTCAGAAAAGTGATGAGGGAGAAGAACATCCTGTTGCTTTCTGTAGTCATATTCTGAACTGTCACGAGCGTAACTATACTGTGACTGAGCAAGAGTGCTTAGCATAAATCTACACATATAAACAATTCAGAGTTTATCTGCATGGGGTAAAGTTTAAAGTTGTAACTGATCACGCATCATTACGCTGGTTGAATAATCTCAAAGAACCAGAAGGATGATTGGCTCAACGGGCTCTTAAGTTACAGGCTACAATTTTGAGATTCTCCATCAGCCAGGAGCAAAGCATCAGAACGTGGACTGTTTATCTTGGTTACCAACTATTGCAGTGACAGTGGACCTTAGCGACGTGATGTATGATAAGATGCTCAGCAGAAAATATACCAACGAACCACCTCAAGTAATCAAAATGTTAAACAAATTGCGCTCAAATACTTTTAACAGAATGGAGAACTGTATAAATGAATTGGCGATTCTACAGTATATTTCCCGCAGCCCTCCGCATGGCTGGGAATCATTATGAGCGCTCACAGGGCGGTCAAGTATGGTGGCATGCATAAAACTATGGAGTTGTTACACCCACGGTACTATTGGGAGAGTATGAGATTCGATGCTCTTGAAACTATTCCTGTTGCCTTCAGTGCCAAGTGGAGAAGCCGTTCCATTTTACAATTTCATATCAGTTAGTGAAACCATATTTTGCTTGGCATTGGTCTCCCTCAATGTCATTGGGCCCTTGCCAACAGGAGCAATTGTTGTAAGTACATTCTTGTGGTTATCAACCACTTGACCCAGTGGGTTGAAGCAAGGGCAATATGAGATCTGGGGGCTGTTACAGTAGATAAATTCATGCTAGAATGCATTATTCAGTGGCACGGTTACCCTCAGTTTATTCTCACTGATAATGGCACCAACTTCACCTTGCACATACTTCCTAAATTATACGAGCTTATGGGGATCCACGGAGTTCTGATGACCCCATACCACTCAAATCCAATGGAATGGTTGAACGAGTGAATGGAAATCTGGTGAACATACTCCAAAATTTAGTAACAGATCGCCCTTCTGATTGGAGCTCCCTCCTTTCCACCGGTGTGTTTGCGTATAACAGTAGTTACCATTCCACCACGGGAAAGAGTCCATTCCAATTACTATATGGCCAAAACCCAGCTCTTCCGGCGTTGATTTATGCATGTGTAGAAGACACTGGGTGATTAGAACCCCATCACTACTTGACTAACCTCGCGAACATTCTGATCAAGCTACAAACTGAAGCATATTCTTTCAGTTTGGCTAATAAGATTAAGAATCAGGCAATTGATCAGACACGCCGTAGTGGATTGGTGTCATTCAAGGAAGGTGATATGGTTCTCTTTCACAATCAGCACAGATTTGCCTGGAAGCATAAACTTTTCAGTATTTAGATAGGTCCATTTGAAATAATAGAGAAGACTGGAGTTGACGTGTATACTATTAAGGATCCTATCAGTGGTCAGATCATTAATCAAGTATATGCAAAGTTCCTCAGACCTTATAGACAATTGGATCCTATCGTCCAGTCAAGGAGGGGGTAATGTCAGGATTTTAATATAATTGGATGATAGTCTTGGGACAGTCAGGCGGAAACCGCCAAACACAGTATCAGTTACAAATATTTGATTGTCTTGAATCTATACTGGGATATAATGAGTCTTATTGGATATAATGAGTTTATTGGATCGCCTCTATATAAGGCGACAAGGTGATAAGGCGATGTTGATGTTTGATGAACATGAACTAAATCGCCTACAAATAGGGTGACAGCGGAATTAGAATAATAAGCCAAATTTGTGGAAAATTGGTATAATAGAATAACTCAAGCAATGAGAAATAGTATCACCTGCAGATGATGTATATAAGCGAAATGGGCGATTGAGAGAGGTAGGTTTTTGAGGGAAAGACAAGTGGGACAGTGAAACGTAGCTTTATTTATAAAATAAATAAAAAGAACAGGTCAGGGCGATTGCTCCTATTTTTAAGTATATTTTCAAGTTTGTTGAAGGACCAACAATCTTTACATCGTCCATCTGTTGTTCAGAGGGCTCAGCCTGTGTGAATAGCCCAGCGGATCCTAGTGATACCGTCCAAAATTATCCACCCTCCTTGGCAGGGCAGGTGTGAGCCTTGTGGCCAAAAGTGCAACAAAAGGTAAATATAGGGGGCGCTCTATCCACGTGATGCGGAATGGGTGAGATTTCTTCCTGTCAATAAACACAACTGTGGGGTGAGGGAATTGGTTAAAGTCTTCTGTGATGACTGCAGTTGGGGTGATCACTGCAATTTATTTGCCCATGCACAGGTAAGGCATAAGCGTAAAGCGTTGCAATTTAAAGGAGTGAAGCCCCCCAAAAGCCTTAAGCCCAACCATGAGGTGGTGCTCCAGCACTATGCACTTAATGTTGTGGGGAGGAAGTCAAACATAACAAAAATTAGGTCGATTTGGTCTATCAAGTGCACTTAAATTTTTACCCCGCGTTGACCATCCATGAGGTCTACCACCACATGCACCTGTGCAGCTTCATCCTCTGCATCTTTAGTTTCAAGCCTGAGATCCAACCAACTGCAGGTCATGTAGTGCAGTGCTATATATACTGCTTTCAGAAAATGGTTGTGCGCATCTCCACAGAACTTTTCCCAAAGCGCCATTAGATTAGTACCCAGGAAAACTCAAAACCCATGCTCCACTGATGACAGGGTCATGGAATGTGGAGTTTTGATGAACTGGTTAAATTTTGCTTGCCAGGCTAAAATCTTTTTTGGAAATACTAACCTCTGGCTTTTTTATTTAGGCCACTAGTGTCACTGGGTTATTTACAAATTTTGGATTGTGTGGAGCCTAATCCTATGCTTTTATTTTGCTAGCCCAACTGCTATCTTACATTGGGTGCACACTAATCTAATCAAAAAGATTATCAAACTTACCTAGTCCTTAATCAAATTTGTTGCAATTAATGATTGCAACGAGAGAGAAAAGTTTTTGAGCTTTAATTGTTGTTATGTAATCTTTCCAAACAAGGCATTAGGGCTATTATCAGGATCACATGCATCCTGGTGGTCTACTGCTTTTTAATCTGCTGGGTGGTGCAATGTGTTGATTTCTTATTGGTGTCATATAGACAGATACCAAGTTTACCTCAATTCTGTGCTATGGTTGGACGAGACCTCTAAATTGACAGCATAAATTTCAACTATATGTGGTTATCAAGATACAATTAAGTTGTTGTGAAAGGACTAAATAGGCTATTAATTAATCTAATCCAAATTTGATTATCTAATTTGCCCATATCTTTGAACATTATGTGACAAAATGTAGTTAATCAACTTTGATTAGATTCTGAACTTTCTGATTTTCTTGGTTTGATGACTCATGAAGCACTGATTAAATCATAGAGGGTTTCACGTTGATTTTTCTTTTTTAAATCTATGCAGTTTGTTTGGTCCACATATTTAAGTTTTTAAAAGTCAAATGGTAAAATATAATGATGACATCACAGCTTGATGAAAATGACATGGTAAAGAAAGTTTTATCGAAGTTCATCCATAATTATAACATATTTATGTCTTAAGTTTTTTACTATAAAGTAATTTAAGAAAATGTTTGTATTTCTAATTTGATTGCCCATTTACTTATTGAACATATTAATGGCCATATACAATAATTCATTTCATTTATTTAGTTGCTTGATTGTCCTAAAACCATACTAATTTTACCAATAGCCATCTATGAATATTTAAACTCATCACATTATGATATCGTACCATTACCTAAATTTAAGCATATGTTCAGCCATAGGACTTATCCAAGTCAATATGTTTAATACTGATTGGTTGATTTAAAGATCAATGCATGTTAAATTTGTTGATAACCACCTAATAACATTTATTAATCTAGTTGTTTTTATAGGTCAATCTATGCAAAAATGAAAGACATCTATAATGATTTAAGCTCATCATGCTAAGAATGCACTTGCCTGGATTTTGTCCAAATCACAACCATAGTACATATTAAAGACAAAAGTACCAGAAAAAATACTTAACATTGCACACTTCATTGTTCTAAACCGTGAAGTCCATTTATAGATTAATTATTTTAAGGAGATGACTAAGAAAGTTAAAGGAAAGAAAGTCATGTTCAACTACAAGCTTTAGATAAAAAGGTAAGACAGAATCTAAGGTGTTAACAAGTTATAGCTTCCTTAAAGTTTCCTGAGATTATGTTTGAAACATCAGGAGATTGTTATGCATTACTAAGAGTTTAGTAATTTTATAAGCACTGGGTTTACAACCAAGGATATAGTTTTTAGTAGAGCTGTTTATTTAATATTAAGAATATACTATTATTATTAATATTAACGTTTATTATGTCATCATACAGAGAATCCCAAAAGTGCAAGGTAACCTGGGATATTTATAAAAGCAGCATATGCGTGATTCTTATACCTTGTACCAGAATTTCCACTATCACTCTCACCTCCTCTTCTCTAACCTTAAACAGAGTTTCTGGAGAAAGTTTTTCCTGATATATAAAGTATTGCTTTGTTCTATATGTAAAAAATTATAATTGAGGAAGCTACAATTGTCAAAAGGAAAAGCTTACCCACTAATGTGTCACCAGCATGGCCATATAAATCATAATTTCTTTTTTAAAAGTACTAAACTTTAAACAAATATACTCAGTTCTGTTGTAGGTATTTTGCAGTGATAAATCCCTTTCAGCCCAAATGAGATTTAATGGCAAAACAATTAAACAAGGGTTAAAGTCTAAATGGTTCTAGTTGCTTTTAAGATCTATCCCAACCATTGGCTTCCACTAACCATATTATCATAGATTCCATAACCCTGTGATTTCTATCTGAAAACTGCGTTTTAGATTCATAAACACATGATTGGGCTTTATTGAAACTTTACTTGTCTTTAGGAGATAAAGGAAGCACTAAAAGGTAAACCTCCATCTTTAGTCAATAGAGATCTTGCCATGACGTCCAAAACTACTCAGCCCCAAGTACTTGCCATAGAAGCTAAGAAGGATGAAAGACCCAGATGTACCTATTGCTAGGGATTTAGTGACAAAGCTATACTATGTGGAAAAGATGTGCTGAGGAGGTAAAAAAGGGCAGTTAACCTGAAGAATGAGGCTCTTCATGCTGATATACTGGAATGCAAAAACCAATATTATCATTTTGCATGATGAATTTGAAATCATTGTGACTTTTGGAAACCTGGAAATTGACTCTTATTTTTTGACATTAATGTGACTTGTTTATGCTTCAATTTTTCTAATACTTCTTCCATGTTCCTTACCCTACCTCATCATTCAAAATTTTGATAACTTGAGTGACGGTCAGGGTTCATAAAACTCTTTTAAAGCCATTATTGATGGCGTCATTCCTGTTAAGATCATCTATTCATGGATGATAAAGCGTATTAAGATCAATTAAATAGGTCCTCTTATAAAGAGTATGATACTGCCAGGCCTCAGTGTAACTTGTTTATTGTAGCCTAATAATATTTACCCATTTTATATTATAAAAAATCCCTAGTTACTTAATATGAGGCAGTTAAAAATCTCTGCTAAGATTTCAAGTAAGGAACAAACTTACTTTGCGATAATTCCACATTGTACATTATACTAAAAACAGCTATCAGTTCTTAGGGATTTAGCACTTTGTGTTTGATACCACGATATATACCAAACTGGACATTAGAGCTCAGACCTGCTTACTAGAAATTATTGGCTAATTTAACTGAGTTGCTTATCTTATATGGGGTCTTGAGTGAGATTTCCACCACCTGTGGTCAATGGCCTAAAAATATACCATTATCCATCAAAGTCAAAAATTAAACCGCCTCATTGGCGCCTAAGGTAGGGTCCTAACAAAACAACTGAGCTTTTAAGCATTTTCTCCTATAAAACGTAAAAGTGTTAAAATAAACTACATTTGAAAGTTTAATTAAGATTTTATTAAAAGTAAAACCAGCTAAAAGCTTGTTAGCAAAGACCTGGCAAGGAGTTGCTCACAGGCGCTTAACTGCAGGATTTTAAAAATGTAACAAATGCAGGAGTGTTTTTAGACTTGATTGCTGCTTTAAATCTTTGGACTAGAAAGTAAACCACAACTGAAAAATTACTAACAAGTTAGATGAAAAAGAAAAATATTTTATAAAAAATAATATTCCAATACTTGTGTTACTTGGAGGCTAATACCAGGTTTTGAGATTAATTTTGTATAGGCAGACGGTAGTAAAGTTTAGCAAAATGTCAAACAACCTAACAGAACTTGCAAAAATCTTTTTACTGCATTATGGGTTAATCATAGGTGATAGGTCAACAGAAGGTATGACAAACCCAAGCTGTAACAATTTAATATATTTTACTCAATCAACCAATTTGAAATATCTTCATTTCGGCTGATTAGTGGATATCCTAGATTTTTATTTGAGGTAAATATCTTCAACTTTCAGAACCCCCTTTAGGTCTATAAAAGAAGATGTGTTCACTTAGGAGGTAGCATTAAATTTAAGCTAGTGCGTGGGTAAACTTTCAAGGCAGTTTGCCAATTCTACTGGGGTTCAATGTAACCTTTTCAACCCAAACCAAGCTAATTAGCCAAGAGTTAGGACTAAATTATTACTCTGATCTAAAACATTCTGTCAAAAGTAAATTTAGAATTATTAGTAATATTTAATCTATTTGCCACAGGGATATTCTTCTCAACTATCCAGAAAAAATTTCAACCTCACCCCCTTCAAGAATGCTGGGGGAGAATAGGGGCATTAAGATTGGTACTATACTCAATTTTAGTGATTCAAGAAGCAAGAGACTTAGTAGAATATTCATTTCTCCTCTTATAAGTGACG
>JAKSZP010015100.1:0-46087 GCA_022478985.1 Massospora cicadina
TCCGTCAAAGCCTTTGCCTTGGCTGCAGCCAGCTTGCGAGCTTGTTTGGCCATTTTTCGTTATTTTGGGGAAATTGGGTCAATTTTTTATATTGCCCATGTTCTCCCCAGTTGAATGCTTGTGTTGAATCCGTGATTTTGGCATACTCTGAGTCATCTTCACCCATTTCCTCTTCACAGAATTCCATTTCTCTCAGGCCTTCTTTTATGGGGCAAGCATGAATCTTGTGCCCAAAGCCTGGCAGTGGTTGCATATGGGGTGTGCGCTCTCCACTGTTGTGCGGAACAGCTGGGATTTTTTTCCCATCAATGGTGAAGAATGCGATGTGAGGAGATTTTTGTAATATCCTCCACTACCTCCTGGTTCAGTAAAATAATTGCAATTGCCTTCCCAGTGCTAAGGGTCAGCATCAGCTGGAATCTTTGCATCCCAAATTGTTTGATTTCTCTGTAGGCTTCCAAGCCTTCTCGGAGATGTCTTTTGACTCTTGTGCACGCCAGTGTGGTTGGAAGCTAACCAAAATTTATAAAAATATCTTTGGATTCTGTCCAATGGGTGCATTTGGTCAGTACCAAATGCTGTCCATCAGGAAGGTTGAGTACAACTCTGACCTTTGCTGCTTCATTCACTTCTTCTGCGGTTTCAAACCCAAGGTCTACCCAACCTTTATAATCTAATGGGATTAATAGCCCCTCTTATTAAACCTTTAACTTTTTCTGCTACATTGGTAGGCTGAAATTGATAAGCTTTTTGGTTGGGGCCCTTAATATTTTAATTCTTAAACGTTTGAAAATGAAGAATGCTGATATTATCAGAAGGCGTCTCCTTACTGTTGGTATGTACCCATTGCGAGATACTCATCAATTCCTCTGACAAGGGAGTTCTTTGCTAGACGAATTCATAGTTGTGAAATTATGTTTTCACCATGTAGCCTCAGAAGCAGTCCTAGCAGGGAGCACCTGTATTGGAATTTTGTGATGAATTTCGATATTCAGGTGCTACAAAGGCTACGGAATTCTTAGTTTTGCTTCTTTAGCAAGAGTTGAAATAAGGCACAAAAATTATTAGTTTCATTGCAATAACAAATTACACTTGGAATAACGATATTTGAGCTTAAATGACCAAAAGGTAAATACGCAAGACAATATATGTGGTCCTTTATTAGTTAAAATTTATAGCTATTTATAGGAGAGAATTTAGAAATCTTCATAAGGATCTTCAAGCTTCAAATGAGGTAAGATCTTTTCTGTTATAGGACTGATATTGCTGATTTTCCAATCTGATATAAGTTTTGTTAGATGAGATCAACCTTCTCATCGAGGGCTCAGCTCTTTTGGAATGCTTAGCCTCCTCAGAAGGCTTAGCACCTTCAAGCAAATGAGATAATAGCTCCAAAGAGTTGATCGTTGGTCTAAAAGAGAACCTTATATATCCAACGGTTTTTTATAATCTTATTTGACTGAGACACTGAATCTCAATCCTGATTAGAATTGTTCATCGCAGGCGAATTTCCAACAAACGTTTTTGCCTGTGAGCAGATGCAGTAGTGAGGCTGACTGCAAGAGTGCGGGGGAGAACATTTTTGGGAATTTTATGGTACCCAAGAAGCTTCTCAGTTGCTTTTGAGTCGTTGGAGTTGGCCACTCACAGATGGCATCCATTTTACTGGGCAGAATGGCAAACCTATCCTTTAAGAAGGTTAAAAAGAAGGTAACTTCCTCTTGATAAAGTTCACTTTTTGATGGCTTAACGAACAAGCCAGCCTTATGTAGGACAGCTACCACCGCCTTAAAGACTTTCACATGTTGTCTGGGAGATTGTGAGTATACCAGGATATAATCAATATTAATGTTCACAAAGGTAGACTAAAGATTATCTACACACTTCTAATTGTCATTTGGAATGTTGCAGGCATGTTCTTTAACTTAAAAAGCATTACACAAAATTAAAATATATCTTGCCTAGTCCAAATAGCAGTAAGCCATTCCTGATCTTCTGCTAACCAAATTAGATTAAAGGCGTTAGCCAGATTGAGTTTCAAAAACACTACAACTTTGTAATTTCTTGTCCAATTGTCTGTTCCAGAAGTGGGTAAGTATCATAAACCATGATATTGTTGAGGTAGTCGTAATCTATGCAGGGTCAAAGTAAACCATCTGCCTTCTTGGCAAAGACAATGAGGAAGGCAACTAGGGGTGTTTCCTTGATCAACAAACCCTTCTTGAGAATGTCATCTAATATGCGTTTAGGGCCGCGTCTTCCTCTAACATATGCAAGTACAATGTGCAGTTTATATTCACCACTTCCACCATTATTCAAATATTTAAGTAAAATTCAGTATTTGAGGAAGGCGTTTAGCTTTTCAGGATCAAAAATGCTCTTGTAGGCCATCAATGCGGTGGGAAAATATGATGGAAGGCTCATGAAAGAAACATGAGTCATAATTTACCCTCATCTTCAAGCTCTAATGAGGGTATCAAGCAATGGAAACTCGCTCTCCACCTTCCCAATAAAAAATACAGCATGTTTGATCCCATTGGATTCTCACATGCTGATGATGCTACCAACGCATGCTTAAAATTACTGGAAACATGAGATTAGGCATTGCAGAGAAGTTATTGCAGAAACTAAACTGGTGAACTTAAAAAGGCAATGGACGCTGTACTTTAAAGGACTGCTTGGAGGCCAATGATGTGATCAACACTTCTGCCTCAGGTAAAGTCTAGATTAAGCTGCTGGGCCAAGTCCTGACTCATGAATTTACCTTCAGCCCCATATCAACCAAGGCCTCAAATGACACCTGGTGTGCCCCAGTGCTAATTTTCACTGGTAATAAAAAGTAGGCATAATTTTGTGTAATGGCGGATGTTGAGATGGTCAAGGCGCTGCCTGACTGTCACATAGCCCATACCCCCCTAAGGCGGGGATTGGGTTCTTAGTAATATACATACAATAATAAAATTTTAGGGTTCAAGGTCAACAACCCTCATAAGTAGCATTCTAAATAATCAGTGCTGACAGATTGACTAAACCTCAGTTTGAGGTAGCATTTGGGATGACATAAATGGCGATCAGGCCAATCAAAGGCCACCAACCCAAAATCCGCTGAACTGAATTAAGGATAATGACAACGGAAAAATGCAGCCCAGTAAATCGGGTGCTGCCACGCCAAATTATTCCAAAAGCGGTAACATTAAGAACCACAGCAATGGGAAGCTCTGTGAATCATGAGCTTCCAAGCCAAATACGCCACTAGTCAAGAATATCAAGAGCCATTGCAAAGGGCAGTCCAGCGAATCAGGGGCTGCTAAGCTGAATTATGCCAAAATTGGAGTGGTTTTTCTAGGGGAGCAGTGACTGAGTGAATCAGAAGTCACCAGAAAACTTTTAATGAATAACATTTAAAAGTTTGTGATAATGCTGACATGGAAATAATGAGCTCTGATTTGTCCCCCAGAAAATGAAACTAAATGCTGAAAGCTTCCGTAACGCCTGGGGTACCTAATGAATGGTCTAGAATAGCCCAGGTAGGAATATTATGGGATTAGATTCTCAAAATAGGCCTTCAGATAGTCCACCGCCAACAGACTCCACTAGAACAAAATCTCCCCATATCCCCCACTTCCTAACATAAATACAACCAATGAAGGGGTTAGGACAACTTTGTCTTCAGTATATTTAATAAAAACCTTTAAAATCAAAAATAAATCATATAAAGCTTAAAAACGGGGTCCTTCCACATTGCAACAAAACAGTTGAGCAAGAGAGCCCAAATGAGGGCCCACAAACAGGAGTGCAGCTGTGGTCAAGTCTTTTACTGAGATTTTAGAGGAAAACCCTGGATTATAGCGAAAAAATGGACCATTCCTTGGACTTTGACAGAGCAGCGCCTCTCTGTACGCCCTCTCTGGTGGACAGAAAGTTCTCCTCAGTGCTAGCATCGTCCTTAACATATTCCAAGGATACATCACTAACTGCTCATCAAGCCAACGAATGAAATACTTGACCACAGCTGCACTCCTGTTTGTGGGCCCTCATTTGGGCTCTCTTGTTCAACTGTTTTGTTGCAATGTGGAAGGACCCCGTTTTTCAGATTAGACTTAGTTCCTTTGATTCTCCCTTTAATGGGATGGGATGGGGAAACCATACAAGAGAGCCCTACCAGCTTGGTATGAGCACACAACCACTCTTCTGATGATTTTCTTTTCCATAATGTTCCTGCTAAAGGAAGCCACTCGCGTCCTTCCATCTTGAGGGAACTCCATTGCTTATGTCCAACACATTGGCGCCATGTCCAAGTTTAGACAAGAACTGACCCATAGAAGTTGAGTATAATGCATGGAACCTTTTCTTGCATCGATAGCAGGCCTACCTCACCATGGCCACTATGGTAACAATGGCAGCATCCCTCCAGATCGCTCATGTGATAGTAGATCTGCTAAAGAACCTGTCCATCTAGCTTACTGACCTCTTGGAAACACAGCTGGTCCAACCTCTCTGGAGGACTTTCTCTATTTTGATTTTTTGAGCCGCCACCCCACACAACTCTCAGGATGCCGCCTGATCAACGCTCGTAGCCCTTAGCCAGGGGAAAATGGCATCAAGGAGTACGCCCAGTTGTTCCAGCCTTTAGCCAAAGCTGCAAAAGTGACTCCTTCCCAGTTCACACAGATGTTTAGACAGAACCTTCATCCGGGCATCCTCATGGCTATAGCTGTTACCCGCCTGTGGCAATCTTGGAGGAGGACACAGTTGCCTCCTAGATAGAGAACCAGCTAGTCTTGGCCCAAGACAGGACCCCTGTGCCCAGGACCACGTTAGATTCCGTGAATGATGTATGGATTCAGAGCCCATATCAAACCATGTGGGACAACAAGTAATAATAGACACTGAGTTAGCAGTGGAACTGCCCCACGCCCTACGGCTCCTACACCAGCAACTTCCAGTGGCTCAGACGGCCCAACCTACAACCTTTACCCTACCCTCGCTTGCATTTTTATTCAATAAAAAACAGTTCCTCTTTTCTGTTTATTCCGTTTACTTTGAAGCAAAAGAAGAAGGAAAAAAGGGGTTGGGATAAAAACTGTGGGCGCTAGTGGACATTGGACCTGAAGAAAACTACCTGGACTAGTAGTTAGCCAAGAATTGGAAGTATAAATATGAGAAGTGGGTACCATGACTCTTGCAGACACCTCCAAGTATTTTGAATGCTGGGATATTGAGCCCAGGATAAAGCTTCAACAGGGACTCCACCACTTCTGGAAATAACCTTTCGCTATCCAGAACCTGCTTACCCCATCGTTCTGGGCATGAGAAGTGGCACAAGTACTCCCCCACACTTTGATATGGAGGAGGGCCAGGTGACGCTTCACCCAAAGAACCAAAAGCCTATAACATTATATTTCTTTACCTTGTGCAGGAGTAGGCCTGGAGTGAACTTTATACACCTAGTAACGGAGATGGAAAGGGTACCAGAGGAATTCAGAGACTATGAACACCTGTTCCATAGGAGCGTCACTGCCACCTGCACTCCACAGGGACCCTTTGCATTTTTGAATAAGTACAAAGTGGACGCTGAGCTTCCAAAAGAAGCCCAGAGTACCCCCTAAATCCCAGAGTGTTGGAATCCCTAGACAATTACGTGAAGTATATGTTAGAGAAAGGGATGATTGTGGCTTCAAAATCACAAGTGGTTTCTCCCATCCTCCTGGTCCCCTAAGGTCAACGGTGAGCTTTAACCCTGTGTTGACTACCACCATTTGAACATTATAACCAAAACAGACCCCTATCCCATCCTGCAGATTGTGAGCATATCTCAGATGATTGCCAGAATTCAAATGTTCTCAAAGTTGGACCAGGTTGACACCTTCAACTAAGTTCCAGCTATAACCAAGCATTAACAATAAACGGCCTTCAAGTGTCACCTAGTGGTATATGAGTACAAGGTCATGCCGTTTGGTCTTAAGAACGCCCCAGCCGTTTTCCAAAGGACCATTGACCATGCTCTTAGCGAACTGATTGGGAAATTTTGTGTCGCATACATGGACAATATCCTTGTATTATCAAGTCTCATGAGACACATACAGAGGTTGTCAGGAAGGCCCTTAGGGCACTGGACAAAGCTAACCTGCATGTGAAGTCCTCCAAATGCAAGTTCCACAAGATCTCAGTATCTTTCCTAGGCAAAATCTTATTTAGAAAAAGGAACAGCCATCTTCACAGACAAGCTGACAGCAGTGAAGGAGTGGACAGCGCTAACGGATAAGACAAGGGTAAGCAGATTCTTAGGGTACGTGAATTTCCTAAGAAGATTCACAAGGACTTCTCAGAAACAGCCGCCCACTTACCTGGCTAACCAGCCAAGTCTCCTTTCGATGGTGAGAGGAGGAAGAGATGGCGTTGCAGGCCATCAAGGAGGTCCTTCTCACAGCGCCAGTCCTAGCGCACCCAAACGCTGACTGTCCATCATTGTGGAGACAGATGTGTTCAATTTCGCTATTGCAGCGGTCCACTTGAAGACAGGTGAGGATGGTTTGGAGCACATGGTATGTTATTTCAGCAGGAAATGCTACCAGTGGAAACAAACTATCCCATCTATGACAAGGAATTTTTGCGATTGTTGCAACACTAGATAAATGGCAGCATCATATGTTTTATGTAAAAACCCCGTTCACAATCTGTACTGACTACAGGGCGCTGGAGTTCCACAAGAGCCCCCTTAAGATGAACCAGAGACAATCCCGCTGACACCTAGAGCTGTCTCAGTATGACTATAAGATAGGATACAATCCCAGGTATAGCAACTTACTCCCAGACCTACTTTGCTGTGACCCAAAAATGACCTTCGCAAAGGAGAAGCTGGATGCATTCAACACGGGCACAATGATACCTCCCCAGTTGTTTGCATCAATACAAGAGCGCTTTGACTTAAAAGAGAGGATTTGGACATCCCAATGACGCACCAAAATTCGGGGACAAGTTCAGAAGGAAGATAGAGTTAGGGGACCACAGCAAAGGCTACAAGAGCTATAGGAAGGAGGGGCCTCATCCTGCACTATGACCGCCTATGGTCCCAAAGCTCAAGCTTCAAACTGAGGTCATGGAGTTATGTCTTGACCACCCCCTGGAGAGACACCCTGGTGTGGGGGAAACAATCAAGCTGATATGCTGGAACTACTCTTGGCTGGGCCTAGTGGGAACTGTAAGAGGGTATACTGCACGCTGCCTTATCTGTGCCTGATCAAAGATATCTCAAAGCAAACCTGCAAGGAAGCTTAACCGCTGCAGATTGCACAAATACCATGGACCTCTTTTAGCATGTATTTCATCACCAGTCTCCCAAAATTGGAGGGCTACAATGCGGTCATTGTGATAGTTGACCAACTAATGAAATATGCTGAGTTCTTCTCATGCACCCCTAAGGTTACAGCGAAGGGCATGGCGGAATTTTTTGTGAGGGAGGTCTTTGCCTGACATGGATCCAGACGAGATCATCTCAGACAGTGGTCCGCAGTTCATATTTAGGTTCTGGGATCACCTCCTGGAAAATCTTAAGATTAAACCATGCTTTCCTTCCGCTTATTATCCTCATTTGGATGATTAAACGAGAGGGTCAATCAGACCCTTGAAAAGTGCCTGCGGTGCTATCTCACCACATGACAAGATCATTGGATTAAGTGAGTGAATTGCACAGTTTGCATACAACAGCCTGGCACATTTGTTGACTACAATGTCCCCCTTTTTGTAAACAATGGCTATCACCCATGGGTGATGAAGGGACACGCTGGGGGAGCATATCCCACAGCAAACGCTTTAGTGACTGGATTGAGGGAAATGATGAAGACATTTAGAGCCAACCTGGAGAAGGCGGAAGAGGCTTAGAAGAGAAAGGCGGATGCATATCGCTCTGAGGCTTTACCCCTCATAGATGAGGATTATGTTTCAATAAATGCCAAGCACTACGCACCCCTGGGACAGTGTAGGAAGCTTGGACCCATCAACCTAGGACCCTATAAGGTCCTCTGACAGTTGAATGAGGTGGTGTAAAAACTAGAATCCCCAGAAGGGTTGCGCACACACCCAGTTTTATGTGTTTTGCAGCTCAATAAATTGAAGACTATAATACTAGCAAGTCCAGAACTGGTCCAATCAGATAACACAGGGGAGGCAGAGTACAAAATGAGGAGATCCTGGATACCAAACTCACTCACTAAAAGCAATGGTACTTGGTAAAATGGATCAGCTACCTGATAGAAGAATCCTTTTGGTAAACAGCCGCTGATCGTATTAACTGTTTTCAGAAGGTGGAGGAATACTAGGGACGCAGGGGGCTCTCCTCTGAGGGAGGGTAATGACGGTAAAGGTTCTGCCTGACTGCCACATAGCCCTGACCCCTAAGGAGGGATTGAGTCTCTTAGTAATATTAACAACAATAATAAAAACATAGGGTTCTAGGCAACGACCCTTGTAAATTGAATTGTGACAAATCAGATGCTGACGAATTGACTAAACCTCAGATAGGAGGTTGTAAGAGCTGACGTAAATGAAGATTGGGACAATCAAAGGCCGCCAACCTGAAATCCGCTGGTCTGGTAAATTATGATGACAATGGCAAAGGGCAGCCTAGCGATTCAGAGCTGTTAACCCATAGTATGTTAAAAGTTGTAATATTGAGAACCACAGCAATGGGCAGCTCTGCGAATTAGGAGCTTCCAAGCCAAATAAGCCACTAGTCAAGAATATTAAGAGCCATTGCAAAGGGCAGCCCAGCAAATCAGAGTCTGCTAAGCTCAATTACACCAAAAATGGAAGTGTTGGAAGTTTAGGGAAACATTGGCTAATTGATTTTGAAGTCATCAGAAAACCTTTAATGAATAATATTTAAATGTTTGTGATAAGGCTGACATGGAAATTATGAGCTCTTATTCGTCCTCAAAAACGAATTAAATGCTGAAAAGTTTCCATAACGCCTGGGGTACATAATGAATGGTCTAGAATGGGCACAGATGAGAATATTAGGAGCTGATATTCCCATAATAGGCCTGCAGATAGCCCACCGCCCACATACTCCACTGGAACAAATTTCCACATATCCCCCACTTCCCAACATAAATACAACGAGTGAAGGGTCTTAGGACAGCTTTGTCTTCAGTATATTTACTAAAAACTTTTAAAACATAAAAGTAATCATAAACAGCTTAAAAACTTTTGCTGAGATTTTAGAGAATAACCCTAGATTAAAAGTGCAAAATGGATTATTCATAGGACTTTGAGGAGCAGTCGCCTCTCTGTACGCCCCCCTGGCGGACAGACTGTTCTCCTTGTGTTATCATTGTCCTATACCATATTCCAAGGATACATCAATAACCGCTCATCAATCCAAAGAATGAAAGACTTGACCACAGCTACACTCCTGTTCGTGGGCCCTCGCTTTGGACCTCTTGCCCAACTGTTTTGTTGCTATGTGGAAGGGCACCTTTTGTCACAGATGTGGTCAATTCTGCTGACAAAGATTAGATTGCAACTAAATCATGTGGAAAAACAAGTTTCTTTATAGGAGTAAAATTTGTGTGGACAAAGGGTTAGATCACATTCTCCCCAGGATGGTCTCCAGTCAACTTAAAGGCAGGTTATCTGGAGCAAACCGACTTAAGCGCAGGGGCAGCGTTGGCCCCTAGAACCAATATGGATACTGATTTGACGTTGGGATCAGAAACTGAGGCCAAGTTAGAAAATCCAATCACGAAGTTCTCATTTTGAGGGCAGTGATAGTGGCAGAGGATCACATTTCTTGAGGTCGCCGCCTTGCAAATCTGCTCCAATGTCTCCAAAGGGGTAGACCAAATAACGTGGTTAGCGGAGACTAGATCCAACAATGTTCATAAAATTGCTTGGAGTACATCCCATGGAAGATCAAGCACTGGGGGCTTGCTCACGTAAGGCTGCAACAAAGGAAGCCATGCTAGGGGATTCAGCGTTTATACAGGATAAATGGAACATGAGTTCAGAATGTGACAGGAGATTTCAAAGCTGCTTATACTAGTGTAACAAGTGAAGTGGGGTCGCCTGAACAAATGGTAGAACGCAAAAGACCTTAACTCACTGGTGAGCATAACCTTCAACTTCTTCTAGAAGGGTCACACTCTGCTGAGCATTTGTCAGCAAAGCTGCACTGTTCATTGCGATCTTGAACTGCATCTGCAACTTGGCGAGGGCGGTGAGGACCTGATTTACAACCTCAATGGAGGAAACAACTGAATCAATTATTTGAAGGTGGCCAAGGGGAAAGTAGAGCGCAATGGAGCAATATATCCATGGAGGAATTCCTTCAAAAATATCCAGGGGCTTCAAAAAATTGCAATTGACTAAAACAACAAAAAACAGGCTACTGACTGCACTTTCATCTTGTAGATGGTGACTACTGCTTCACCCATCTTGATGAGTAGGGTGGAAATGGCTGGAAAGAATGGACGGTCAAAATTGTCAGGAAAGCGGAAGATAAAGTTTAGACTGGCCTTCCAGTTGGGATACAAACACACCCAAAAGGTGAGCCAGAATGCCAGGGGCACTGATGCTCAAATGTTGTTTAAATGGGCTGGTAAATAGGTAACTAAAGAGCACCAATGGGCTGAAAATGTAAAAAGCAAAGTGGTGAAAAGGCAGGCTGTTGCAACCCCAGGGCCAATAGGCCTGGGTGTAGGAAAGTGTCGGAATGAATTGTGCTGTTTGTTTTACCCCATGGGGAACTTGGTATAGTGACATTGGCAAGCGTGTGGATCCTTATCTGGAGTGGGGATGATTTTGTTCATAAAATTCTGAGATCCTGGTGGCAGATTGCCTCGGAAAATGGGTAAGTTCCAAAAAAATTAATGTGGTAGGCCCAGTTAAATGAAAAAAACAACAAAGTCATCAACATGATCATGGTGAGCCAGTTGTTGCATGCCTTGTAATTTAACATTAGTGGTATTGCAGGGTTCCATCAAAGAATAATTTAAACTGGTAAAAAAATGATTTTTAAAGCACAGGATTTTTTATTGAACTTTTAATAAAGAGAATTGATTGTCAATCTTTCCAGTGTGGTATGACTGTTGAAATGGTCATTCAATTGTAAAATAGCTTGTGAACGCACATGTTGGGGTTCATGAGTTTTAGCCTAACCTGGAAGAACTTTGAGTGAGGAATTTTAATTAAAACCAACTCCAAATGGGTTGGCTGTGGGGTGAGTCATCATTGGTTCATCCATGGACGCCTGAATTGCAGCTTTGCTACAATTACAACAATTTGAGAGGTGCCATCTCACCTGGAGGGTAATTGGAGTCTTTCAGGGCCACCCCACATAAGGACAGCCCCAAGAGGTTGGGAACAGGTTCAGAATGCCCAACCCGCCCACACCCAATTGCTTTGGCATCTTTTTGGACATGTGGTATTTGCTGGATTGAGGCTTTGACGCTAACAGGGAAGGTTTCATGCTGAAGGCTACTTTTATCAAAGACTTGATTCTGTCAGCTAGCTTTACCAAAAGGTTTGATACTATTGGCTTTATTCACTTAAGTTACAAGGCCAATGAGCATTGTTGCCAATGGTTTAATGCTGTTGTCCATTGTTGACAAAGACTCTTCACTGTCAGCTACATTTGTCCCTTTTGCCCCATGATGGTGTCAATTAACCATCACCTTGACACAAATTTCCTTAATCTGCCATACCAATTCCATAGTTGTTAGTACCAGGATAGGTGGCGGTATTCTTAAAGGTTAAGTCTTGACCCACCTCTCATCTGTAAGTATCAGACAGGAACCACTCCATTTGTATTGAGAGCAATTCCTGTTTCGCTCAAAAAAAGGGGATGAGGCCGTCACTTGTGCCTCTCACTACCCAGGGCAATATGGCTCATGTGGTGGATGAGAGGTGGGTCATGGCTTACCCCCTGAGGGTTGTAGTGCCTCTCCCAGCGTTATCCGCCGCTGAGCTGGTGGAAAACATTTGAAGTGCTTGCCAGGTGGTGATAAAATTGTGTAAAACATCCCAAACCAGCCAAGGTCCCGCCATTGTGTCAATGTCACACCCACCCCCAACAGGTATGGGGGTGATTAACCCCTTCTTCAACAACTAAGTCCAGTCTTATGTGGCTTGGCTTTGGGCGCAACCTGCTGACCGCCCAAAACGTCACTGCCATAGAAAATGCATATGAATGATAGAAAAAATAAATTTGAGTAATGAGTCTGGAACAAATTCAGCTGTGAGGTCTGAACCCAAGTTGGTCACAAATTAGGTCCAGGAACCCAATCTGATAGCTTGCTTCAAATTTATCACTGTTTATAGTTTGCCTGCATCTCAATTTTCCCCACTGAGCTTATAAGCAGTGGTCCTCAACAGGTACCGCTGTTCTCCTTTTTTTAGCTTTCTCCATTTTATGTTTAAAAATAAAAATCTTCACAAAAACAATCAAACCAACTCAGAATTTTGGTCTTTGATAATCGTTTATAATAGAAAGGGATGTTCCCGCTTTTATGCACCTTCTGGCTGGTCTTCATGGCTGGTATTCACATTTTTGAGACATTATTTTGGACGGCTGTGCCTGCGGCAATCTGACTTGGGCTTTGGGTGGTAACTCACCCGTTTTATAGATCAGTCAAAATATAATCATCAGCTCACTCTATGAAACCATCCATAAAATGGACAAGGTCACTCTGGGAGATGAGGGGAATGGCTGGCCTTTTTGGATGGGAGAAGAAACGCCACCCAGTCCAAGCATATAGGATGCTCCCATATACTTACATTTTGGGGAGCCGTCACTTGAATGCCTACCTAGTTTTTGAAATTGCTAGCATCTCACATGGCAATTTGGACCAATTTACTCAGAAAGAATTGAACAGAGCTGAAAATAAATCTCAATCAATTATTTTCAATAGGAACTTAAATAATAAGCAGCCTTCACACAAAAATAGGCTGAAAATTTAAGGCCCTAAATTTAAGCTACTTTAATCCACGATTTTGAGAACTCAACTGATAATTATGATTATCCAATTGAGTTTATGACTATACCGCCAAATATGTACCATATAACTAATTTAATTAATTACTTTAGTAACCAACTAGGTTAAAAATTCAGACTACCTGATTCAGATCTTATTTTAACCTGTCCTATAATCCAACAGTTATTTTGTCCAATATTTTATCTTAAAAACTAAACAAACTGACTGCCATTCTTAGTTAAAGTGAGGCTATAATCAGTATTTATTCTCTCTATCAGCCTGTTGACTAAGCAAAGCAATTAGTATGCTTTCCTGTCACAAGTTTGACTCTTGTCTCAAATCTGCTAACTCAACGCCTTTCAAACTGAGTTCATATCTACACATCAACATCATGAACTTCCATCTGTTAAATGGTCTTTGCTGTCAAGTTGAACCACCTGGCCAAAGTTTGCCATTAACATAATGCCGTATAAAACTTTCATTTTACCAAAAACTTCACTGAATGGTTTAAGAAACATTGAGATCTCCACTTTATCAAAATTAAGCTGGTTAATAAGAACATTGTCAGATCCAAAGTCAATAAAAAGTCTACATACCAAGACTATACACAAATTATGAGATGGAAACAAACCTTATGTTTGCAAGGCCAACATCTGACCCAACTTCCTTGGTTTATCTCACTCATCCCAAATCTGGTAGTTTGAGATCCTACCAAGATTAGTGTCAGACAATTACATGTCTGATTTTTCAAAAAGGGCATTTAAGATGTAAATAGCTATAATATCAGTCAAAAGACCCTGGAATGATTCTTGGTGGAACCCTTAAAGTTTGGAGCAAAAATATTTTACTCACTCCTTGGCCAAATACGCCTACAGTTTGTAGCAGGATTAAGCCAAATCATTGGAAAAACAGTAAAGCTATTCAGAGGTCACATTGCGTCCTACAGCTAGCTTAGTTCTAACTACACTGTAATAATCCAATGATTGCTTGTTCAATAATTATAATACTTTACACTTAATTGGGATGAAGTTTATTTGAATGATCCTCAATTTTTTTAGTGGCTTACGGTACTTATATCGTTTAGAAACTCACTAGGTGTATGAAAAAACCCAACTCTTCTGGTCATTTTCAGTCTTATTTTCCCTTCTTAATCAGGAACTTCTTCCAAGACAGGTATAGTTACAAGCTGGGGATTCGGTGCTTCCAGCTTTCCAACACTTTTCCAAAGAAAAGATTCTGATAAAAACCAGGAAAGAGAAAAAGAAATATCTCTAAGAGGATATTAAAAATTAGTCATTAGGCCAGGCGCTGGTATTTATACTTCTAGGGCTTCTCCTGGCCACATTTGAGCACATAGTTTCAACAGATTACTTTACCAGCTCAGTTTGGACCTTAAACTGATATGACTGAGGCCTATTGCTAGGTTTATTGGTGGCAAAATACTCGCAAAATAAGTAGGATTTCAGGTACAAAAATTTCAATAAAAACATGCAAAATTATCCTAGGATCTTCTTGATTTTAGTTTCGTCATACTGCTGACGAAATACATCTTCTGTGAAATTTCTGCATCAATTGAAGTAGATGACATACCCCTAAGAGGAACGTCAGCAGGCCTCTCTCTTGATAGCACTAGGTAATCCCTTCCAGGAGTCCATGTTCTAGTGCTATTGTGCTGATTATGCGTATCAACATATGAATTTCTCCCTAGGACAGAAAATTGATTACGTTAAAATGTCTATCTGTCCATGGGACTTTTAGACGTTAAATTTAGGTCAATCCTGAATGATTTCTAATTTGGAATGTTTTATATCATTTCTGATATTTTGGACCAATTGCAAAGTTTTAAGTGCAGTGATAATCAGAAATAATGCGCAAGTAGATTCAGCATGAGCTTTTAATAAAGTTATTTTTAAATTGATTTTGGGGATAATTGGCCCAAGCCAAGTAATTGCAATAGGCTTGAGTTGAGAGTTAAAGTATTGGTTTGAGTATTGGGAGGATAATTGGCCTGATCTGATGTTTGTCAAAGGGTTTATTTGAGTCAACCACCAGAATCTGACATTTCCCCCATTTGAATCAAACATAAGCCCTAAGATTCCTGATTAATCTTTGTTGATTTGTTATCTTTGGCCTTATGCCTGATGATTCTGGAGTTGGATCCTCTCCCCATCCTTGAGTACAAACTAAAGCATTAATTAGAATAAAATGATTATATATATATATATATGTTTTTTATTACTATTTATTTTTTTCTTTCTTAATTGGCCATCTTATTGAACCTTCTTAGGAATTTTGCATGGACTCAGTTGTATATATGACTGGTCCTAATATCCTTGATTGTGTATATGAACTTAGATGTCTTCTCAATCACTTCAAATGGCTCTACCCAGATGCGATCTAACTTTTGAAATTAGGCTGATCCATGGGTGTTGCAAAAATAAAACTTTATTGTTAACTTTGAATTTGGACAATTTTTAGCGATTTTCGAATTCCTTTTGATGTTGGGCCTTTTTAACGGCTAAACTGATTTTAAAAGCTTAAGCTTGTACTTTGATTAAAGCATCTGCAAGCTTCTTGATGTATTGAGGGTAAGTGTTTTTGCCAGGTTCCTCTAGGGGTGAATATAGTAGCTTTTTGTAGGGCTGGATGTCTTCCATATATAATTTGAAATGGGGACATTCTGGTTGATGAATGGTAGGAGATATTGTAGGAAAATACTGCAAACTTAGATAAGTACTCCATTCACCTAGTTTGGCTAAAGTTAATTTCTGATAATGTTCACCAACGTCCTATTGAGCGCTCAACAGCACAATTAGTTTCAGAATGATAAGGAGCAGAAAGGACACCTTGTACTCCTATTAATTGGTTGAGCTTGGCAAGGACATTGGTGGTAAAATTTGTTCCATTATTGGTCAGAATAACCTAGGGACATCCATTCTTGTGGATGATGTTCTCAAGGACAAACTTGGCTGTATTTGCTGCTCCATCTTCCCAAATAGCTTTGGCCTTAACTCATTTGGTCAAATGGTCGTTGGCTACAATAATGTACTTGGACTTTATATTGTTTATTGAAAAGGACTGACAACTTCAATTGATACAGTGTTCCAGGCAAAATTGGGCTAAATAATCTGGTAAGATGTGCTTTTTCAGAACGGTTTTTGCACCTTGACACTCCACACAGCATTCTAGCATTTCTTGGGTGTTGAAATACATTGACTCCCAATAGTAGAATGGCTTCAGATGCTCTTTCATCTTTTTGACTCCGCCATGCCCTATGGCCTTATGAGCCGCCATTAGGTCTGTTTGGTCGAGAGTCTCAGGAAAATATACTTTTTGCCCTCAACGATCTTGTAAAGGGTCTCATTTTCAATAGTTGTATTCTTTTGTAGATCCAATAATATTTTTAGACGGATTTGGGCTCATCTTGGTACCCTTCTCTGATCATTTTTCTAAACAATTCATTGGCGGCCTGAATAAGTGTTGCAATGGTGGGTAGTAAAGATAAGAAATTGGCATTTTTATTTTTTTACCACAGCTTGATGCTCAAAGTCATAGTCATAATCTAGAAGCTTCATGCCTAGCAGGATAATCGGCCCTCAGGCTCTCATAAGTTGTTCAAACATCTTAAGGAAGCATGATCAGTAATAACTTTGAAATGAGTGCCATGAAGGTAGACTCTAAATTGCTTTCAAACATATATGATGGCTAAGCATTCTTGTTCCATCAACGTGTAGTTCCTTTATAGAACATTTAAGGTCTGACTAGTGGAGGTGACTGTATGTTCTTCCCCACTTCTCCAACTTGGGATAACACGGCCCCATTGCTGTTAGTGACGCATCAGTTTGGACGATAAATTCACAATCAAAATCCAGTTATCAAAGTACAGGCGCACCCAATTGGGCTGATAAGAGCTGTATAAATGCATACTGTCAAGCCGGAGTACAGTTAAATGGGACCTTATCTTTTAGTAAATTGAAAAGTGGCTTTCCAAGCTGTGTAAAATCAGCAATAAATTGGTGATAGTACCCAATCATGCCAAAAATAATTGGATATCATGCATAGATTTGGGCCAATTCATTTTTGAATATAGCATCTGGCATAGAAGGTTGGGGCCAAAGACCCATTTTGTCAATTACAAATCCGAGGTATTCCAGTTGGTCTTTGAGGAATTGGCATTTTCTGTGCTTAATTTTTAAGTTTTCAGCGCTAGCATTCTTAAAACCTCCTCTAAGTGTTCCAGGTAATTTTCAAAATTGTGTTTGAAGCGTTGATATCATCAAGGGACACTATTACACATGACAACTTCAATCTCTCAGAATTGTGTCATAGCCCTTTGGAAAGTAGCCAGGGCATTGCAGAGCTCTTGAGGCATTCTCGTCAGCTGGAATAGGCCCTCTTTGGTTATAATTGCACATTTCTCATGCTCCTCATTGATAAGATATATTTGCCAATATCTGCTGATAAGGTCCATTGCCACGAAAAACTCCATTCCCTCTAGCCTATCCAAGGCATCGTTGATTTGTGGCAAAGGGTACAAGTCCTTCTTTGTGATGTTGTTTAACTCTTGATAATCAATGACTACTTGGTTACTTCCATCCTTTTTCTTTACTATTAAAATTGGTGCCGCCCATGGACTTTTTGAAGGCACTAATATGCCACAACCGAGGAGTTCCTTAATCTTCTTGGATACAGTTTCTTCTGGTAATTTTGAGCATCTAATTGTGCATAATAGAATTGGTTTATGATCTCTGGTATCAATTTTGTGGTAGTGTTTTTATCTTTGACTGTACTTTGACATACTAAATTTGGACTACTCCAACTTTGTAGGCCATATTTATGAATAGGCTGGGTTTCTTTTTCTCAACTGCCTTATCCTGGTTATAGTAAAGTGGAATAGCCTTACCAAGAATGGTTAGAATATTGTCCTTATGATTGGTAATAGCTCCATATCTCCTTAGGAAATCAGTCCCAATTAGTATATTATAATCCATATTCAGCAATACTATAGCAGGTGATGTTACTACAATAGATCCAAATCTGAGAGGTAGGGTACTGTCTGCCTCGGCAATTTAGTTGTATGCGCTCCAGCTGTACCATATTCCTGACAGTGGTCAACATTGGGCGCAATTTTTAGTTTTATAACCAACTTTGTGCTGACTGTATTGTTAGGAGCACCACCATTGATGATGGCCCAAACACTCACCTTGTTTACTGCTATGTCCACATAAGTACATTCAGAGTAGTTTTCAGAGGTATTTATTGTATGAATGCTGTGATTGCTGCCCAATTCCAGGTGTTATTTCAGACTTGAACAAATATCTGGGAAGGTATCTGCTAAGGTCTTCATGGTAATGGCTACTTGAACGTTGTTAAGCTTAGGTAGGTCAGTTGAAAATCAAGGTTGGAGGTCTAAACCCTGATCAATAATTTTCTTTGCGTAAGGCTTTGATGCCTCAGCTCTGGAATCTTTGGTAATTTTTAAGGGTTTTTTGCTTTTTATGTGGCCCGTGCAATGACCATCATAAAATCATTGGCAGCAATATGGTGGAGGTTTTCTTCGGTGACATCTTTGGCTTAAAGAGCTCGCCAGGGTCAGGTGGACTGGTTTGAACATCAGTGGAGTTAGAGCATTCTGGCTCTACTCCACCTGCTCTTTTCCAGCCTCACTGTCACTGTTGATTTCTAGAGAAAAGTTGACCCCAGGCTTTTTGTCAGATCATCTGTAGCATTGACCAGCAAAATGCCCCTTTTGAACACAGTTGTGACATGTAATCAGCCCTGTTTGCTGCTTTTGCTCAAATTTTTGGTTCATAGTTTGAAAATTTTTCCCCTGGTTGGACATAGTGTTGCTTTATGGGCCCAAAAATCGAGATTTTTGCTGATCCTTAAGCCGATTAGGGTATCAAAATTATGGAAACAGCTTCTCAAGTAAGGGTAAGCTCTTGGATTTTCAAGCTTCCATTACGTGCAGGTATCATGACATTGTGCAGTTCACAGAAGGGCATAACTGCTTGTTCCATTGCAATCTTAGTGTCAAATTTATCTATTGCGTTGCACCCATGCAGAACTTGTGCCTCATGAAAAAATTGTCTGAAAAGTCCTTTTTAATCTTATTCTGCTTATATTCAATACTAAGAAGCTCTCATTTTGGGTTTCTAATTTCTTAAGCCCTCCAAACTGTTTTGTCACTGCAATTTTGGAATCCAATATAGGACTAATCATCACCCAAATATGGCATAACGAGGTCACAGCTATGGGTATCAAAAGAGTTGATCAGTGCTGATCCTTTTGCATGCTCTGATGCTCCTTGAATTGCTTTTTCAAATAGCTTGAGGAATGAGTGAACGTTCCCATACTTATTGAACCTTAGTAAAATCAATGATTTAAAGTCATCTCACTCTATATTTAGGAATAGGGGTTGTACTTCTTCTTAAATGTCTTGGCGTATCATTTTTCATAATTGGCCCTCTTTCCCGTTGGGGAGTATCTGGAGTCATGATTGATGCCAGAACTCTAAGCATAGAACAGATGTTCGAAATATCAGTTTCTGTATTAATGTTAATTTATGATGATTCAATTTCATATTATTACTCCAAACTACTGGATTCTGATGCTTGAATTCGGCCCTTAGTTGTTTTTCCAAGCTATTTTTGGGCCATTAAGCAGAGCTTTTTCCTATTTCTTTTTTGTCAAGCTGGGTGGCACTGGCAGCTTTTAATTTTTGAGTGATTCAAATTCTTTTTTAAGGTTGTCATACTCCCCTTTGAATAAAGCTTGATTGCTTTTAAAGTCTTTAGCCATACTGTCTATTTGGGAATTTTGGTTGATAGTTGCATTCTTAGTTACCAATTTTCCTGAGTAATTTCAGTAATATAGCCTACAATCTCAACACCACAGTCCAAAGTTTTGAAATTTCCTCTTTGATCTAGGCATCCTCTTCATCCCTATTCAGAATGGCTGGTTTTGCTGCAAGATCTTTGATGTTTTTGTTTACAGTATCCAGCTTGGCCCAAACATAATCCTCTAAATCATCATGCTTTGCATTTAGCTCCAGGTGATTTCTTTGTCATGAAGTGGCATGTATGGTAAGTAATACTGACTGAGATAATATAAAATCCGAATGTATTTTCAGTTTTTGACAGCAGTTGTTCATGCTTTGGGCCCATTTGTGTGATAGCTCATGGTGAGCAAGTTTTTCTGCGCTTATCTTTGGGACTCCTTCTTTGAAAAGCTTAAAGGGTGTTTAATCTCTCATGAGCTTCATTGGCAAGTTTTATATTATCCACATTTACTTTTTAGACTTCAGTAAAACTGGAATTTAGTTTGTCCAGTAGAGCATTTTGGAAATATTGTTCCTTCCTTTGCACATGGTAAATTTCTGTGATTTTCGGATTTTTTAGCAATGATTTGCTGGGTATGCTTAATTAAGGGTTGAACAAAGCTAAACAGAAATTCATTAATTGCTTAACTATGTGTGAGACGTTTGTCAAGAGATGCCATGGTTGCATCTTGGTACTGCATGGATATCTCCATCTTGAGCGCCTGATCCTAAAGTTAGTAGAACAGGCTGAAGGAGGGATCAATTTGCGAAGTACCAATTCTAAAACCCTGATATATGGTTTCCAGCATAGCTTTTATGCTTGCAGATTTAATATCAATTGGGCTTGTTGTATCTTCAAGAGCTCCCCCAATGTGATAAGATCCAGGGAGTAGGAGGTACCAGATTTGGAGCCTTGGCAGCTGATATTAAAATAATCTGAGATTTTCTTGTTGCTAGTTTCCATCTCATTGTCGCTTTCTCATCTGGATGAATCTTCCAGAAACTGGTTATGTGAATCCATTTCAGAGATTGCACCAATTTTGAGTGAGCACCAGTTGTTAAATCCCAAGGATTACTCACTTGATAATTATGAACCTGCACGCTTAATTAGGATGAAGTATGATCAAATAATCCTTGATTTTTCCAGTGACTTATGGTATTCAGACCGTTTTGAAACTTACTAGGCGTATTTAAATAGCCCCAACTCTTCTGGTAATTTTCAGGCTTATTTTCCCTTCATAATCAGGATCTTCTTCCAAGACAGGTATAGTTACAAGCTGGGGATTCGGTGCTTTCAGCTTGTCAACACTTTTCCAAAGAAAAGATTCTGATAAAAAACCAAGAAAGAGAAAAAGAAATATCTCTTTGAGGATATTAAAAATTAGTCAATAGGCCAGGCGCTGGTATTTATACTTCTATGGCTTCTCCTGGCCACATTTGAGCACATAATTTTAACAGATTACTTTACCAGCTCAGTTTGGACCTTAAACTGATATGACTGAGGCCTATTGCTAGGTTTATTGGTGGCAAAATACTCGCAAAATAAGTAGGATTTCAGGTACAAAAATTTCAATAAAAACATGCAAAATTATCCTAGGATCTCCTTGATTTTAGTTTCGTCATACTGCTGATGAAATACATCTTCTGTGAAATTTCTGCATCAATTGAAGTAGATGACATACCCCTAATTGTGACGTCAGCAGGCCTCTCTCTTGATAGCACTAGGCTCTCCTTTCCAGTAGTCCATGTACAAGTGCTATTGTGCTGATTATGCGGATTGACATATAAATTTTGCCCAAGGGCAGGAAATTGATTACATTAAAACGTCTATCTGTCCATGGGACTTTTAAACCTTAACTTTGGGTCAATCCCAAATGATTACTAATGTGGAATGTTTGATATTTTTTCTGATATTTAAGACCATTTCTGGATTTTAAGTGCAGTGATAATAGGCCATAATGCGCGAGTGGATTCATCCCAAGCTTTTGATAAAGTAACTGATTGAATTGATGTTGGGGATAATTGGCCCAAGCCAAGTAATTGCAATAGGCTTGAGTTGAGAGTTAGAGTATTGGTTTGAGTATTGGGAGGATAATTAGCCTGATCTGATGGTAGTCAAAGGGTTAATTTTTTGGTCAATCACTAGAATCTGACATACACCAGGGAGACTGGCCCCTTTTATAGGGTTGGAGGGGTCCTGTAAGGTGCAAATATTGTGGGATTCATGGTATTTATATGCTCACAGTTTCTATTCTGCCCTGAATTTCCACAATAAATTTTCAGGAGGAGGTTCACTGTCTACTGATGGATTGCATATTTTCAGGGAAATTTTTGACCTTTTATATTAAGAAATACTAATATTATAAATAGACTAAAGGTCAATTTTATTAGTTTTTATTAAGTTGCTGTGAGGGGATTAAGAGCAAACCCTATCAATATCTCATTTCTTAGTATACAATTGTGTTGAGGCTCAAAGTTTGGATTAGTCTAAGATTGTCTGAATTAGGAATTATGAGGATTCAACCTATCAGAGCTCTTGAGACTCGCCTCACTTTGATGGAACAGCCAATGGAGGGCAATGTCAGGTAGAATAAATCCTTATGGTAAGGTTTTATATATTTTACTAATCATTGTGCAGAAAAATATTTTCACCTTGTGGGACCCCTCCAAACCTATAAAGGGGCAGTCTCCACGGTGTAGTGCTATACTAAATGAGTTGTAAGACAGGGAAGGAATCCAATTGGCTCCCTTGATTCTGCTGATAATGTGGAGTAACCCTGCTACCTGAACTCATGCTATTTGTCTAAGAAGTAATAATAAAAGTATCACCCCAATTTGAGGAATTTCACCACAAATTGGCCTGGGGTTTTTGGCCAATTGTATCATTATTTTCATCCAAAACGCTCTTCTCACAATATTGGACTTGCAATTGCCTGACAAATATGCTTTTGCCTAATGATTGGGTCAAATATATTAAAACCTTACCTCACAGATTTATCCTACCTGACATTGCCCTTTATTGGCTGTTCCATCAAAGTGAGGCGAGTTTCAAAAGTTCCAATAGGTCAAATCCACATATTCCCTTAATTTGGACACTCTTAGCCTAATCCAAACCTTGAGCCTTAACATAATTAAATACTAAGCACTGAGATATTGAGAGGGTTTTCTTTTTGTCCCCCATTGGAACTTATTAAAAACTATATAGAAACGTTTTAATATTATTCATATTTTAATTTTTAATATATGTAGTTTACATATCCCCTCAAAAATTTATTTCAGCAGTTGGGAATAATATTTATCCTGCAAAAATACTGTTGTAATTTGGGTATAAAAATGCACCAACATCCATAACAACAGCCTGAAATCCAACAGCTAGACACTCTGGCAAAATCTTTGTCACCCACATCTAAGGTTTTGAGGAGGCTATGTCAGGCTTTAAATTAGTTTGACTGAAGCCTTACCTTTAAGTGTTACATTTTAGTTATTACTTTGATTGATATTGAATTCATATATATTGCTTTCAACATCAATCTATATCTAATATTTGTGGTTTAGTCAAGATTAAGGCCTATAACTATAATAATTTACCCAATAAATGTTTACTAAGACTAAAACCCAAAATCACTAATATATTATATTTTAAAGCACTAAGCGATTTCCCATAATAATAGGAAGTATAAACTTAACAAATTTTAGAAAAATTACCCTGTTAGTTCTATACTATCTAATGAGATAGGTAAGAATGTCTGATGCTGACTTGTAATTATCTTGATATTAAGCCCATAGTTGTATCCAGTGTTTAACTTCTCTATTAACTCCACTAAACATCTTATGCCACATATTATGCCTCATTACCTATTGGTTTCCTAATGGCAGATATTTGAACCCACATAATTGCGTTAGCGCTATTTTGATCTCAGTCCAGCCTTCATTAATAGTGCTGATCTACTACAACTCTGAACCTGGACTGAGCCATCACCTACTGCATTTCTGAATCTCAAATCACCCTTGCATGCTGTATTTGCTTATCACTCAACACTTTACTGACATTCTCTTTCTTACTTAAGTATAGTAATACCTTTTTTATATCAAAGGACTTTTTACAACCTATATTTAAAGATATTTATAATCCAACTCTCTAGACTAAGTACAGTAGGACCTCCATATATTGAATTTGAAGTTTCTAAGAATATTTCATTATATAAAACTTTCAATATACAGAAACCTTTTCTTTTTAATATTCATAGGTTAAGAAAATCACTGTAGTTTGTTAAAAAATCATGTATAGGCCTCTATACTATTAAAACGATATTTTTATATAAATAATCGAATACCATAAGCATTTATTTAATAAAAATTAATTGTATCTATTTAAAAAAGTATTTAGTGTAAAGTATTTATTTATTTACTTTAAAAAACTGTTTTTATTAAAAAGTATTAACTTGCGTGTTAAAAGAGTAATACTGTATCTTATTGATTGATCTTAAGATTATTCAAATGTCTTTTTTTCTAGATGGTCCATTATTTCAAATGTCTTAATGAACCAAATTTGATGCAGATTCCTCATAAAAGTGTTCATATTTTTTGAGCGACTGGGAAATATCATCAGGCACATATTCTTCTGATTGAAGAACTCATTAAATAGTTTCAGTAGCTGCCATCAAATTTTTCTTGTATGGTTTAGGAACTTCAATTTATTCTGCCTCATTGTCTTCACTTGAATCTTCAGTATCTTTTGAAAAACTAGAAATGCTATTGTCCATTGGATATTCTGCAACAATAACGTCTTTGTCAACGCTTAAAAATTCATCAAGTGATATATCTTGATATATTGTGCCAGTTGACTGTAACTGGTTCCAACAATCCTCAAGTTGTGGCATTGCAGTAACTTCTTCCACAACAGTATTTTCAGATAAGCCAGCTTCTATAAAAAATCTTTATTTTTGATTCTGCTACATAAATTTGTCATACCTTTTCTATCTCTGATATACACAATCTGATATTAATCACATCAATAGGTTTGTTGTTTTCCAATGCAAAAATGAGCCTCTTGAGGATCTGTTTTCAGTAAAACATTTTGGATTTTTTATATTAATCCCTGGTCCATAGGTTGTAGTTAAGATGTATTATTTGGAGGGGAAAAACCAGCTTCACGTTTATTAACTTTTTTGCCACAAAAAGAAATGGCCAGACAATTGTCAACAAAAAGAACCACTTTTCTTTTTTGTCTTATCATTTTTTGTCAAAGTTTAATATCCATTTCTCAAAAGTCTCTCTCATCTTCCATGACTTTTTATTCTATTCATAATTAAATTTTTAAAAACTTCACTCCTTTAAAACATCTTGGTTGCTTGCTTTTTCCAATCACCAACAGTCTATTTTTTTACTTTTCTGGACTTGCTTGGCACACATGATAACAGTTACTTGTTCTTTACTATGTTTACCTCTGAAGCTTTATCATGTTAAGGGTTATAATCTTATTTGGTGAACATCTGAAAAAAGTACAGTTTCATCCATGTTAAAAGCATTATCTGGTTCATACTCTTTTGAATTTGACCTTAAAATTGTAGCTTTCCATTGGTTACACTCTGCTTCAGATATACTTCCATTTTCTCCTGAAATAACTTTTTCTTTAATGATGTGACGTTTCTTAAATTTGTCCTACCATCCAGAACTTGCTTGAAATTCTTTGTGCCTTAACGCTTCAGCGTACTCTACCGCCTTTTCCTTTATAAGCAGTACTGAGACAGCCATGTTTTTATCTCGCACAATTGTCACCCAAATAAGAACTGCTTCATCCACATCATCATATTTAAAAGTTTTAGACCGTTTTCTATCTTCTACATCTTCATGAGTTTTAAAACAGATTCTCAATTCTTTACTATGGTTGACACTGTACTCAGTGGAATCAAAAACTTTATTGCAACGTCTTTTTTGCATTAACTATCCAAATCTTTTATTAATGCCACCTTTTCTGAAACACTCAAAGACCTTATTTTTGACATTATAATAAAAAATATACTCAAAACAAAATAAAGACTAACTAAAACTGAGTTAATCTTACTTTTTAATAACGTATAGCACTACCAAATGATGAGATACTGTAATATGCAGTAACAATTGTTGTGGATTGAGGGAGTGAGGAACACTCACAGTGTCATGTGATTAACTGACTAATCCAAATGGTCTATTCATTTTTAGTCAATGTACAATAAAAGTAATTTTCCCTCATTTCTGAAGCTACAAAGTTCAATATATAGATTTTCTTAATATTCAGAGCTTATTTTATATTGAAAATTCATGGGACTTAAAAAATTGATAAATGGAGTTTTTTCATAAAGAAGTTTGATATACAGAGATCCTACTGTATCTTCAACCCTCCAAGAACTGCTATTAATCTCTAAACCTCTAAATATGGCTAGGCTCCCACCCAAATTGTCCAACCTAAGCACCTCTGAGTAGCCAATTAAGTATCCCCAGCTTGTTGCCAATATCAGAAAAGCTGACAAAAAAAAGATAACAAAAATTGACAAATATCATCCAGCTTTCTCATGTAAAACTGGTTTGATACTATGATAACCATAGATTCATGAAGCTAGTAAATTGGGTTATATCTGAAGACATTTTTATATCAGTGGAAATGTTTAAAGATTTTTAGACTCTAAAAACCCCTCAAAAGAATACCTCATTAACTGGGTACATGATAGGTTTCTCAAAAATCCAGCAAATTTTTAATTGATTGTCTTTAACTCTCAGTAACCCATATTAATCCACCATTTATTTTTTATAACTCATGTTTGATCAAGTGGGGGAAATTTTTGAGCTTTATGTAACCTACTATAAGACTGCCAATTAATTTTATCTTCATATATATAGCTAATATTTCCTATAGAGGTTTTTTGTAACCTCACCTTTGCACTGATATATATACTTTTTTCAGTACTAGATGGTCCCACACTGATATATATACTAGGATCCTTATTTTATTACTGTTTACATCACCCCCACACTGGATATCTTATCATTGATTAGTCTTTTTATCATTACTATTAGCAATTTACTATTATCTCAATTGTATTCAGCTAATTGATAATAATCTGTAATGCCTTGAGGCCCAATTCACTAATCCTTTCAGACTTATTTTGAATATCATTCTGGTTGACCCTAGAGCTCAATGTGCTGATAATTCATCCTTACCTTAATTTTATTAAGTCTATGAAAACCAGAAGGTACATATAGAAGGGACTGATGTGTTGGTAGGGATATTAACTATGTTATAAAATTGGCGGTATTTGAGAGACACGCTGACAGATTTTTGCACAGGGTTCACCCACTGAGCACTTAGGACCAATGATATGATTATCTTTGTCCTTGACACAGAAGAATAACTTATAAATAAATAAATATGGAGCACTCGCTCCCTCAACTCTCTTTATTTAATATATTTAATACAGCGGATTCTCTCTGCTATACTCACTCTAAAGCTACCAACAACCTAACTTCCTCAATCATCTCATCCCGCTTGTATGGTAATGACTTCAGATGGTACCACTTTCATGTCTTAGTAATTCACTTCACCGTATCTCATTGGTTCCGCCAATTATTCATTCATCAACACATGATCGCCCTATTCAGCCAATCTCCCAACAACCCAATATTGCCTCATTTCAAGGCGCTCAATTAATTGTACTCATAACAACTCGGCAGATTCCATCCATTCCACCATATCAACTTAGGGCTTATTGTCCAATCATTCCAGAATTGCAACATACCCCCTCCTTGACTGGACAATAAGGCTCATATTGCTTATATGCCAGAGGAACTTTTCATGCACTCAGTTGATGATTTGACTGCTAGTGAGGTCCTTGATAGTATAGGCGTCGACCCCAGTTTTCTCAATGACTTCAAATGGAACAATCCATATACTGGCCAGCTTGTGTTTCTACCCAAACCCATGCTGGTCGTGGAAGAGAACCATGTCGCCTTCCTTGAACTGCGCTTAACCGCTTCAACATACCTGATCAGCGGCCTGATTCCTGATCTTCTTGACTAAGCTGAAGGGATAGGCTTCAATTTGCAATTTGATCAGAATTTTTGCAAGGTTAGTCAAATAGCGGTGGGGCTCCACTCCACCGGTGTCTTCCACACACAAATAAAGTAATGCTGGAAGAGCTGGGTGTCAGCCATATAGTAGTCAGAAGGAACTCTTCCCCATGGCGGAATGGTAACTGATGTTATAGGCAAACATGGCAGTGGAAAGAAGGGAGGTCCAATCAGATGGTTGATCTGTTACTAATTTTCATAGGATATTCACCAGAGTCCCATTCACCCATTTGACCATTTCATTATATTCAGGGTGGTATGGGGTCATTAGAACCCCGAGGATACACATAAGCTCATTCAGTTTGGGGTGGACGTGAGAGGTGAAATTGGTTCTGTTATCAGTGAGATTAACTGAGGGCATCCATGTCGCTGAATAATGCACTCCATCACAAACTTGGCCGCTGTAACTGCCCTCAAATCTCGTATTGCCCTTGCTTCACCCACTGGGTCAAGTGGTTGACAGCCACAAGAATGTACTTAAACCAGTTAGCTCCTGTTGGCAAGGGACCAACGACATCCAGGGAAACAGTATGCCAGGCAAAATGGGGTTTCACTACCTGATAAGAAGTTGTACAGCGGAATGGCTTCTCCACTTGGCACTGATGGCAACAAGAAATGGTTTTGAGCACATCAAAGTTCATACTTTCCCAATGGTACTGAGGGCGCAACAGCTTCATTGTCTTGCGCACTCCAACATGTCTGACTGCCTTGTGGGCGCTCATAATAAAATCCAGCTGGGCTGAGAGTCGCGGAAAATTCACCATAAGAATCACCAATCCACTTGTACAGTTCCCCATTCCGTTGGAAAGTATTTGTTTGCATCTCGTTTAATGATTTGAACACTTGGGGTGGTTCATCATCATACTTTCCGCTGATCATCTTGTCATACATCACATCACTAAGGTCCGCCATCACTGCAACAGTTGGCAATCAAGATAAACAGTTGGCGTTCTGATGCTTTGCTCCTGGCTGATGAAGGATCTCGAAATCATAAGCCTTCAGCTTAAGAGCCCATCGAGCTAAAAGACCTATATGTTCTTTGAGGTTCTACAACCAGTGTAATGATGTGTGGTCTGTTACGACTTGAACTTTACCCCATGCAGATAGACGCTGAATTGCTTATATGCATAGATCACTGCTAAGCACTCTCACTTGGTCACAGTATAATTACGTTCATGGCTATTCAGACTTCAGCTGCAGTACGCCACTGGGTTCTCCTCCTCTTCATCATCTTTTTGTGACAAAACTGCCCCCACAGCGGAAAGAGATGCATCCATTTGTACAATAAATTCCTTTTGAAATTTGGGTAGCATAACATGGGCACACTAATTAGTGCTGTTTAAAGTGTATCAAAGGCGCATTGTCACCATTCCGTCCATTTGAACATGGCATCCTCCTTTAGCAGCTCAAACAATGGACCTCCTATGCAACTGAAATTGGGTATGAAGCGGTGGTAATAACCCACCATCTCCAAAAACACTTGAATGTCCCACTTACTGGTTGGCTTAATCATCTTCTGAATAGCTTCCACCTTGGCTGGTTGGGGTCTCAGCCCAGTCGCATCCACCACAAAACCAAGGTACTCTAACTGATCCTTGAAGAAGTGACATTTCCTGGGCTTGATCTTGATATTAGCCCCAGCCAGTTGATGAAATACCTCTTCCAGATGGGTAAGTGCTCAGTTAATGTGCAAAAGAAGACATTAATATCAACAAAGTACACAAGAACACCTGATAGTCTCAGATCACCCAGAATGGTGTCCATTGCTCGTTGGAATGTAGCTGGGGCATTACAAAGCCCTTGTGGCATATGAGTTGGTTGGAAAAGCCCTTTAGAGGTGATTATGGCGCATTTTTCTTGTTCCGCCGGGGGCAACTCAGTTTGTCAATAACCAGATATCGAATCCATTGCTGAGAAGTAGCAGGCTCCACCTATCCAATCCAGCGCATCATCAATCCATGTCAGAGGGTATGAATCTTTTTTGGTGATGCTATTGAGCTTCTGGTATTTGATTACTATGTGGTTAGTGCCATCCTTCTTTTTTAACAATTAGGACAGCTGAAGCCCATGGACTCTTAGATGGTTCGAGCATTCCTGCTCCAGCAGCTTTTCAATCTCCTTGATGACAACTTCTTCAGCTGCTCGTGATTGACGGATTGGTTGAGACCAGATGGGGAAATGATCTCCAGTGTCCAGCCAATGAACAACCTCCATAGCGCACCCTAAATCATGATCATCAACAGCAAAGATCTCTTTGTATATCAAAATAAGGATTCCGCTTGATCTCTTTGATCTTCCATTAGCCCCATTAAATTTTAACATGGTACAACTGCCATTACGCCAGGCTGTGTTTCAATGGGCAGTCCAAATTCATCCAATGAACCGAAATCATGAACCTGGAGGACCTTTTCAACTGTGATGAAATGTAAGTACTCCACTTTTTGGTGTCAGAGGATTTTCATTGGTTTATTCTGAAGATTTGCTACCAAGACCTTGATCTCCCCATGTCCTGGAAGTATAATGCCAGGGGCCACATGGGGCTCAAGCCATGATTGCTGATAAGGCCTTTGACCTCCCCATAAAGCCCATAAGGCACTTCCACCTCTAACTCAGTTTTTATTATTACTTGGTGTCCAGAGGGAATATATATAGGGCCTGCAGCTCTAAGTGGTAGCCCTTAATATTCATATATTTGATTGGGAAGGGCCCGTGTCTTTCGCTTAAGTTAATGATAGTGAACTGAAACCACCCCATCACCATATGTAAGGTTAATATGACTCATGTTTACCAGATTTTTTGGCATTTCGATGGAGGTAAAGTAGATTGGGATCCGCTTCCCCAGAATTTCAAATGTCTCCGCTGTCATATCAAAAACAGCCCCAAAGTGGCGCATAAAGGCAGTTTTGATTAACAGGTCATAGTTATTGTTTAACAGCATTATGGCTAGGGCTACAATGACAATTGACCTGAATTGCAAAGGTAGTGCACTGTACGCTCCTTCAGAGACCATGTTTTCCACGCCTGCAGTCCCATACACCATATGATGTTCCACGTCAGGCTTTAACGCCAGCCTTGCCACCAACTTTGTGGACACTATGTTGATTGGGGCACCAGTATTGATTATCGCATAAAATCAGGTTTTTGCTACAACAGTGTCACAGTAAGTGCACTCAGAATAAGATGCGTTCTGATTGTTTATAACATGGACATTTAATGCATCACTTTTTCCAAGGAAGCTCATAATACCCTTCCAAATTAGGGTATTCTTAAACAATAGCTTTCTCAGGGAGGGCCACATTCACCCTTTTAAGAGAAGCGCATCAGCATATGGATCTGGTTCATCAGTAAAAAGTTGTTTAAACATTTGACAGGCATAAGGCTTTGGTTGCTCCTGGGGTCCTGCTTCTGTTGTATCCATGAATTGCATTTGTGTTAGCACATTTACCCCTCCAACTGGTTGCTGGTATAGAAAAGCATCATCATACCAGGAAATATCCACTGGCTGTGTAGGAATAGTTTCAGGTGGGACGTTTTGAGTCAGAATAGCGGAGGTAGAGAATCCCATCTCTACTACGCTATGACTTTTCCCTGATTATACTGCACCCACAATCAGTACTGAACCCAATGATTAAGACAACTCCTATCCAGGTGCCCTGGGCGACTGCACAAAAAGCAATTAACTCTAATAAACCTGCGTCCTTAAGTGTTGTAAAATGGGCCATCAATTAAGGTGGACTGGTATTGAACAGTGTAACCAGGACCATCCTGGGAGGTGCTGTTGGCAACTTGGTTAAAAATGAGGCTGGTGATGATAATAATAAGGTCAGGGGGTGCCAACTGGGCGCTGAACAGGGAGTAATGATTCCTCCATATAAACAAGGCTAGCAGCGGAGGCAATAGGGTTCCGCTCTATACTGGGTGGAGGGAAGGTAGCAGATATCCGGTGTATAATTTGAACAAGTTTAAGAAAAGGTAATTCAACCTCTAAATATGGAGCCAAAGCATTAAAATGCTCTTAATATGGTTTCACAGCGGTGTTCAACGCTATGCTTATGTCACATTCAGGTAAAACTCCTGCCCCAATTAACACATGGGCTTCTGCTGAGAATTGATCTGCAAATGCAGTGAGGGTCTCATTATGTTGTAACCCAATGATTAGAAACTCAGCTTTTCGCTGCAACATTTTTGCAGTTCCACTGAACAACCGCAGCACCATCTCCTTAACTTCATGGTATGAAATGGAACTAGCTGAGAGGTAACAAACGACTTTATCAGCACTCCCAACATCCAAAGAGGAGAGCAATAGTTTCGCCCTCCATCAATCCAAAGTACCTTCAGTTGCAAACTCAAATCGGTGAAAGAACCCATGAATATTTCCTTCGTGATCAAATGGCGGCAACCTATCACTGTAAACCTTCTGAAGAAACTCATCTTGCCTTTTGAGTACAGTATCTAATGCAAGTCTCAACTCTTCATATGCAACAGACCCAGCATATTGTGCAGATTCCTTATCAAAACAAACTGGATGCAACATAGCTGGCAGCTGAGTTTTCATTGTTTTGTTATTGGTCAATGGGCCCCCTGTAGTGAGCACCACTGTTATAAAATTGGCGGTATTTGAGAAATATGCCAATGGATTTTTTCACAGGGTTCGACCCACTGAGTAATTTGAACCAACAATATGATGATTGTTGTCCTTGACACAAAAGAATAAACTTATAAATAAATAAATATGGAGAGCTCACTCCCTCAACTCTCTTTAATTAATATATTTAATACAGCGGATTCTCGCTGCTATACTCACTCTAAAACTACCAACAACCTAACTTCCTCAATCATCTCATACCACTTGTATGGTAACAACTTCAGATGGTACTGCTTTCATGGCTTAGTAATTTACTTCGCCATATCTCATTGGTTCCGCCAATTATTCATTCATCAACACATGATCGCCCTATACAGCCAATCTCCCAACAACCCAATATTGCCTCATTTCAAGGCGCTCAATTAATCATACTCATATCAACTCGGCAGATCCCATCCATTCCACCATATTGACTTAGGGCTTATCATCCAGTCATATCAGAATTGTAACAAATTATAAGTGACTTTTAGAAGCCTCCACACCACTTCAAATATGGTATACTATACCTTCCAGTATCAAAGTTACTGAGAAGGCAAAACTCCACAAAAAGCAACCAAATCATATACACTGGCAGAATAAGCCTACAGCATATTAAGGAATTTTTTTATTTCTCATTAATAGGGGGAGGATACCCCAGTGGTAGAATATGGACCCTCTACCACTGCCTCTCTGAGTTCAAACCCCAGTAGATGAACATTGGGTAGGGGAAAATTATGACTGTGTTGGCTTTGAGCACCAATGCCCCAAACTGAGATAGTGGATAGTAAGGCGATTCATGGAGTTCATGGCCTATCATGCACCGCACTGGAGGATTTCTGGGTTTTATCCTCCTTTCCCATTAATTTGAATCTCCTTAACTGGTGCTGTATCGTCCCTAGGTTGGCCCACTTTAAATAAAATTTAAGGTATCATTTAATAAATAAAAGGATTTAATTTCTAAAAGGCATTCTGGCCTCATACAGAATTACCTATTATAGTGCATGAAAACCTGTGACCTACAAAAATATAATGCCCTTGCGCCAAATTTTAATACTGGTTATTATGTACAAACCAAATTTAAAAAAATTTGTTAAATTTTTAAATTTTATTTTAGGTGGGCCAACCTGAGGACAATACCACACCGTTTAAGGGGTTTCAAATGAATGGGAAAGGATGATAAAACCTGGAAAACCTCCACATGAAGTATATAATAGTCCAGGAACTCCATGGACCGCCTTTGCTATTTGCTATCTCGGTTTGGGGCATTGGTGCGCAATGCCAACACAGTCATAATTGTCCCCTACCCAAAGTTCCAGTACCAGAATCAAACTTTGGGAGGCAGCGGTAGAGGTCCCTACTCTACCGCTTAGGTATCCTTCCCTACAATTTACTATTACTAAATGTACCGTTATATAAATTTAAGCTACACACTTTTTAAGTATGATTATTACATTAGTGTATTAGTAATTAGTAATTAGTATAGTATAGTATAGTATATTAGTATAGTATAGTATAGAATAGTATTAGTTTAATTGTTGCTTAAATTGAATCACTTTGATTACCACTTACTTGGAAGCACCACAATTATGAAACTCAAAATAATAGTCATAGTTGTTAGTTACTCAGCTGAACTTTCATAAGTATTAACCAATTACCAAATCAAATTGTTAAAAATTAACTTATTAAACTGCTTTATTTGTTACACACAGACAAACAGGCATTACAAATTAGAAAAGTGATTGCGCCAGAAATTGAACATACAAACTTTAGTAAACTAAGTTTAGCCTCAAAACCTGAGCTGATTATCCTAGCTGAGGTATTTTAAAACTGATTTGGTTTTCAAGCCAAGAATTCGACTTGGATTTTTATATTACAGATTAGTTTATAAATAAAACCTATTGAAAAATTTAACCAATCACCAACCATTTAGCTAAATAATTAAATATCAGATATTTGACAGATAGCAACCAATCACCAAGAAAATTGAGCCTATTAAACTGATCATTTTGGAAACACACACAGAGACTGACAACAATCAGACAGAAATTTTTAATTGTTGCCAAAGACACTGTATCGTTGATTCAGTGAATTAGTATAAGAAATCATTTAGGGATTGACCCAAAGATAACATCTACTAATCCCATGGACAAATAGATATTAAAATGTAATTAATTCACCACCCTAGGGTGAAATTCATATGTTGATCTTTGTAATTGGCATGATAGCACTTGCACATGGACCACCCAGATGGGAGTACCTAATACTATTGAGAGAGGCCTGCCAACATCCTAATTAGGGGTATATCATCAACCTCAATCGATGCAAAAATTTCACAGATGTTTTCATCAGCAGTATGGTGAAACTCAAATCAAGAGGATCCTAGGATAATTTTGCATGTTTTTATTGTAATTTTTATCCCTGAAATCCTCCCAATTTTGAGAGTATTTTGCCACTAATAAACCTAGCAATAGCTCTCAGTAGTATCAGTTCAAGGGCTGAACTGAGGTGGAAAATAATCAGTTTAATTGTGTGCTCAAATGAAACCAGGAGATTGTAAGTCCTGGGGAACATCCCCTGTGTGTTGATCAGGCCCTCTTCCCATTTCCGAGTAAGAAGGTACTTAAGAGGGTGGCTGTACCCCTCGTTACCTAGGATGACCTCGCCCATGTGGTAGATGAGCACTGGGTAACAGCCCTCCCTCTTTGGATCTCTCCCCCTGTGTCCACACTCACCTTGGCAGAACTTGTAAGTCCTGGGGACCAGCCCCTGCAACTGGATAGGGAGCAACACCCTTTTTGGACAAAAAGGGGTCCAAAGGCCCAAGTGGACCACCTGTCACAGTTGAGCAACTTGCGCATGTGGTAGTTGAGCGCTGGGTGACTGCCCTTCCCCCTAAAGACAACCAGGTTTCTCCCCTCCCCCTCTTCAACCCTGGTAAGACTAATAGAGGGGCCTGCCAGGAAATTAGGCAAACCAGGGGCCATGGGCAGGCCCCTGGGACCCCTCACTCACCAGGGAAAACATGCCAAAATTCTGAGGAAATAGCCAGTACTAGTATCAGAGCCCAGTCTGCAAATTCTGGGCTGTAGGAGCCAGTCTGGACTGGCCGATGCCAAAATAAGATCGGCACATGATTCAGGTTTCAAACCAGGTTGCAAGCACCTCGGACCAGTTGCCCCTGCTCCTCAGGATGGATCCAGGAAGTTTGATCATTAAATAGTCAGATTGGGAGTTCAGACCAGGTTGCAAATGACCCAGAACCAAAGCCACAGCCCCCTGGGACAAATATGGGGAATCTGGACCATGTGAACAGGCCAACTTGAATGGTCAGGGCCTGGATCAGTACCATCGACCTGGTTTGGCCCCAAAAATTTGGAAAAATATGCAAAAGTTTTTTGATTTTACCAAGATTTTGGACATCCTCCCACCCTCCTCCCCACCAGCCAACCAAACCTCATCGCCAATCCACAATCACCCAATCCCTCGGCATTCCCACTATTTGATTCTCCCCATACTTGAGGCAACTGCCCTGTTGAGGGGCAGTTATCAATTCATTCCTGATCTTCCCACACTTTGCGCTAAATAAAACCTGAAACCCCAAATGCCTTGCCGCAGACTTCACCTGTTTATTTTTTTAAAATTCCGCCAATTGATCCAGCAAAGCGCGCCACTATCCAAATAATCATCCCAATGATCACCAACTGGGTCATCTGGTTGCTCGGCCCCACCACGTGGTGGATTGTATCCGCCATAAACCGCCTTGCCCCAATGATGAAGTTGATTCTCCATCAATTTTTGTGTACCCATCTAATGTAAATCCATCCATTCGCTCTGCCTCTGGGATCTCCAAGACCGCCCCCTGTTGGAGAAGCACCAGGGCGCCCCTGCCCCAGTGCTTGCAAACTTGGCCCTCACACCTGGCTCATCCACCACTGGTCCCACCCACCCGAGGACTCTGGAGCACCCCGCCCAAGGGGAGCTCAGCCCTAATGCTCACCACGGGTCCAATTCCCTCTCCAACATCAACCCTGTTCGTGCAGTGGCTCTGTGCCACCCCTCACTGGCGCACAAACTCACCTATTCAAAACCAAAGGCCAGCAACCGCGAACCCTGGAGGAGTTGTCATCCTCCCCGCCTCTCCCACCCTTGGGGGCTGCCCCTGCAAGACTCGTGGTTGCCCCCATTGCAACCATCTGGTTTGCCTTGGGGGCCTTCAGTACATTAATGAACCTTTACTTTCTTCACATCCCCAATAGATCTCCCCTTCTTCTAGTCACTCAGACTGCTGTGCCCTTGGCATTCTGGGCTCTCCACTGGGTGCTCACACACCCCAACTGGGAGCCCAGTCAAATTCTTACCAGCCGCATATATGACATAATAAACCAACCAGTAACCTAGGACTTCTCCACCCTCCTCGCTGGCACTGGCGAAGCGTTGGCCTACACCCTTACCCTAAATGTGCTCTCTCTTTGCAACCTGGCCTTCTCCTGCTGGTCAGCTGTCTCATTCATCCGAGCATGCTTCCAGTTTGTGTTGAACTGGTCCCCGCCCCGCTGAGCCCTGGTGACAAGTGTCACCCTATCAGTCTTTATGATAGGGTTGGGGGTCCCCCTATCCCTTCTAATGAGGTGGCCAACCAAATCCTGGGTGTCTTGGAAGAATTTCATGTGCGCTTTACTGCTGATGGGGGTAAATCCCCCCTTCCCTCTGATGCCCAGCAGAGTGTAGCTCTCCTTGACGCCCTAGATGGGGATGCCCGCCGCTGGGTCAGGGGAGTGCTCCGCTCTGCTGCTAAGTCTGGGAACCCCACCCCCTTACTTGCGCTGGTCACTTTGGCAGTCTAGGCCCCTGAGTTTAGACCGGCGCGCCTCCTTCATCTCTTCACGCTAGGATAGACAGCCACAGACCTACCATCCCTGATCAAAGCCTTCACAGTCCTGGCTCCCATGGTGCCCATCCCTCCCAAAATCTCCATCTCCACCTTCTGAGCTGCCTTAGACCCCACTGCGGCCGCCCATGCATCTTGGGACTCCCTCCCCGGGTCCTTAGAAATTGCATTCTCTGTGGCCCATGCAATTAGGGGCCAGGCCTTTCCATACCCCCGCATGTGCTGTCGCAGCTCTTGAGGTACCGCGTGCCACACCTTCTCTCCATGCCAGTGGTCGCGGTCAAGGGAAGCGCCCCCCAGGCCTTGCCACCCTATGCGCCCCCTCTGTACCCACCGTGGGTACCTTCCCCTCAGAAGAGCCCCTGCCTGCCGCACCCCCTGCTCTCACCCCAGATCAGGAGAGTGGGTCCTCAATTCCCCAGAGTTCAGAGCCTGCCCTTCTTGGCGCTATCATCCCCCAGTTAACCCAGATGCCCCCCTCAAAGAGAGTGGAGCGGGCATACGCATCAACCCTTGCTGCCCCATTTGGGACAAGGATGAAGCAGAAACCCCTCCCCAGTTACAGACCAGCTCGGCGCCTCTTGGTCAATCTCTTCTGATGATGGGTCATGTCCCCTCCTCAGCTGCCCTCTCTCTCACCCATCCCAATAGAGAGGGTCAAGCCTACTTCTTGTTCCCTATTTCTTTCCCCTCAGAGTCAGGCAAAATTACTGTGCAAGCCCTCCTTGACACCGGAGCGGCAGGCAAATTTATCAACCTCAGTGTGGCGCATTCCTTGGACCTGGCGATGGAAGAAGCCTCATCAATCCTGGGCTCCTCATCAGAGCCCATGAAGTCTTACTGCATCTGACGCCCATTGCACTTCTCCATTCACAATTTTGGGTTTAGTGACCACTTCTCAGCTGTACAGGACTTTCTCTACCCCGTGATCTTGGGGGTGGGCTGGTGGCAGCGACAGCAGGTCTACATTAATCTTGCAAATAACTCCTTGTTGTTCTCAAACCTCAAGTTAAGTGGGGAGTTTCCCTTGTTGAAAACCCTCCCCCTGGGCACATCCCTTGGCTCCATTTCCCCCCCCCTAATCCCACTCCTATTGACCTCCCTTCGGACTTCCCACCCTTCCTAACCCTTTATAAGTCCATCTTTGACATGTCACTGGCTTCCAAGCTCCCCCCACACTCCGATATGACCTGACATTTCAGCTGATGGTCGATCTAGTCAAGATAAACTGCCCTCTCTACCCCTACACTGAGGAAGAGAACAAGGCTTTAAGGATTTGGCTAGACGAGATGCTAGAAAGGGTGGCTCATCAAGAAATCTTCCCCTGTCGCCTCCCCCATAGTTTTTGCTCAGAAAGCAGATGGCACCCTGCGCCCTTGTGTCAACTATGGCCACCTCAACAACATCACCATCCCTGACCCCTACCCATTACCCTTAAAGCAAACCATCGCCCAAGCCATCGCCAAATCCCACATCTTCTTGAAGTTGGATCTGGTGAATGCCTTTAAACAGGTGAGGGTGGCGAGAGGACAGGAGTGGCACACAGCTATCCTCACCTGCCGGGGTCTTTTTCAGTTCAGAATGGTGCCCTTTGGACTGAATAATGCTCCAGCCACCTTCCAACGCCTCATCGATGATGTGCTTGGGGACTTGCGCTTCTCATGCGCTGTAGCCTACATCAATGATTTTGATCCACTCCCCTACCCCAGAACAACATGCCAAGGATCTGGAAGCAGTGGTGGCAGCCCTCCACAAGGCAGGGCTCTTCGTAAAACCCTCAAAGTGCGAATTTTTTGGGATGAAGTGACCTTCTTAGGTAACCTCGTCCTGAAGGATGGATATGCTGTTCCCCCTTCTAAGCTTGAGGCGATTCAGTCTTGGCCTACCTCAACTACACAAAAACAACTTTGAAGTTTCCTCAGAACCATCACCTTCTTGAAAAAATTATCTAGCCCTTCGTCCAACTGGCGGCACCCCTTCACCCCCTCACTGGGAAGAACACCCTTTTCAAGTGGTCCCCAGATGTGCCAGCAGGCCTTCGAGTCTATCAAAGAGGTTTTTCTCACTGCCCCGGTCCTGTGGCATGCTGACACCTCCCACTCCTTCATAGTTGCCTGCAATGCCTCGTTGGTAGCAGTAGGTGCCGTACTGCTACAGGAGCACAAGGGGGTTGAGCACCCAGTGGCCTACTACTCCCACAAATTCACCTCCACAGAACAAGCGTGGCTAATATACAACAAGGAGCTAGTGGCAGTGGCGTGGTCACTCACCTACTGGCAATACCTCCTGCAGGGCGCCCAGCTTGAAATCACCGTTCAGACCAACCACAAGGCATTACTATACTACTGCAAACCCCAGAAGTTGGGGTACCAGCAAACTCGCACATACCAGGACCTATGTGGGTTTCATTTTAAATATGAATTCATAAAAGGCCCCCTGAAAGTGTTGCCGGACATGCTCAGCCAGAACCTATCTCTATCACCTGATGGCGGAGAGGACCTGCTAGAGCTTACTACTGTAGTGCCCCCTCCCAAATCCTCTCCTTGGCCCCACCAACAGTACCCTTTGCTGACCTTGCCCCCAACACCCCGCTCCTCCTCTGCGTCCTCGCTGCCCAGACCTGTTGCCCTGAAGGATTAGAGCTATATACTGACTTAGAGTCTATGAGTTGGAAGAGAACCCATATACTTTGTGGGAGGGAACCATCTGGTTCCATGATTGGGTTTGGGTCCCCCCATCCCTACATAACTGTGTTATCGAGGAACATCATGTCCCCCAGATTGTTGGGCACCCTGGCATCAAGGAGTGCGCGGATATCATAAAGAGAACTTATAACTGGCTGGGGTCCTCAAAGTACATTCCCTCCTGGATCTCCCACCGTGTCACCTGCGCCTGGGCAAAATTGGATTATTTCAGAAAGAAGGGGTTGCTACACCCCTGCAGCAGGCTGATGGCCCATGGACCTCAGTATCAGTGGACTTCATCATGGAGCTCCCCCTCTAATGGCTCAGATACCATCATGGCAATCATAGATCAATTTACCAAGTTCGCGCTCTTCATCCCCTGCCTCTCCTCTATTACCGCGGTGGAGACTATTAATTTGTTTGTCAACCATGTCTTTGCCATTTTTGGTCTCCCCAAAGAGATACTGAGCGACAGGGGACCCCAGTTTACCGTCCAGTTCTGGGAAGAGTTGCTGACCCTCCTCAGCATCAAGCCCTGCAGATCTACTGCCTACCACCCCCAGTCTGATGGGCAGACTGAGCGGGTGAACCAGGTACTGGAGAAGTACCTGCGTTCTATGCAACAGCCTCACAAGACACTTGGGCTAAGGACCTGCCCCTCGCACAGTTTGCGTATAACAATTCTCTCCACTCATCAACCAACCTTTCCCCCTTTGAGGCCACCCTGGGTTACAACCCCTCCTTCCAAATTGGCCCCCAGCTCTCCTCAGCAGTCCCTGCAGACAAAGACCACGTGTGTGCACTCCGCGAGACACACAACCTGGTTTGTGAACATTTGACAAAATCCATTATGAACTACAAAAAGTTCGCTGATTGGAAGCGCCTCCCTGGACATGAGATTGAAGTTGGCTCCCTCGTCATGCTGGACACCCACAACCTTCCCTTGAAAGCCCCCACCTGAAAACTTGCAGCCAAATGCTCCAATCCCTTCGAGGTTGAGAAAGACTTAGGCAATGGAGCCTACTGGTTGAAGCTGCCTGCTCATTGGAAGAAGCATAATGTCTTCCAAACCTCCCTCCTGACCCCCTTCAAAGGGGAAAGACCAACACCACCAAAGCCAATTCTCGTTGGGGAATTCCAGGAAGTTGAGATGGAGGCTATCCTGGCTTCCTGGAGGCCCCGCAGATCCGTTCAATAACTGGTTGCCTGGAAATGCTACCCCTTTTATGAGAACAGCTGGGTGAGTGCACACAATTGCGCAAATTGCAAGGACCTGATAGAAAAATTCCACATCTCCCACCTAGTAGCCCTCCGTCCCCCCAGAAGATCCTGGCATCCTGGCCATAAGGCTTCCAGAGACACAAGAACTATGCCTTGGTCCATGCCCCAGGTGGGGGCCTCCTTTCTGTCAAAAAAGGAGAGGGTAGTGTAAGTCCTGGGGACCAGCCCCTGCAACTAGATAGGGAGCAACACCCTTTTTGGACAAAAAGGGGTCCAAAGGCCCAAGTGGACCACCTGTCACAGTTGAGCAACTTGCGCATGTGGTAGTCGAACGCTGGGTGACTGCCCTTCCCCCTAAAGACAACCAGGTTTCTCCCCTCCCCCCTCCTCAACCCTGGTAAGACTAATAGAGGGGCCTGCCAGGAAATTAGGCAAACCAGGGGCCATGGGCAGGCCCCTGGGACCCCTCACTCACCAGGGAAAACATGTAAAATTTTGAGGAAATAGCCAGTACTAGTATCAGAGCCCAGTCTGCAAATTCTGGGCTGTAGGAGCCAGTCTGGACTGGCCGAGGCCAAAAATAAGATTGGCACATGATTCAGGTTTCAAACCAGGTTGCAAGCACCTCAGACCAGTTGCCCCTGCTCCTCAGGATGGATCCAGGAAGTTTGGATCACACAAATAGTCAGATCAGGAGTTCAGACCAGGTTGTAAATGACCCAGAACCAAAGCCACAGCCCCCTGGGACAAATATGGGGAATCTAGACCATGTGAACAGGCCAACTTGAATGGTCAGGGCCTGGATCAGTACCATCGACCTGGTTTGGCCCCAAAAATTTGGAAAAATCTGCAAAAGTTTTTTTTATTTTGCTAAGATTTTGGACATCCTCCTGCCCTCCTCCCCACCAGCCAACCAAACCTCAACGCTAATCCACAATCACCCAATCCCTCGGCATTCCCACTATTTGATTCTCCTCATACTTAAGGCAACTGCCCTGTTGAGGGGCAGTTGTTGGTTCATTCTCTAATCTTCCCGCGCTTTGTGCTAAATAAAACCCAAATACCCCAAACACCTTGCAGCAGACTCCACCTGTTTATTTTTCAAACTTCTGCTGATCAATCCAGCAAAGCGCGCCACTATCCAAATAATCATCCCAATGATCACCAACTGGGTCATCCAGTTGCTCGACCCCACCATATGGTGGCGGATTGTATCCACCATAAACTGCCTTGCCCCCAATGATGAAGTTGATTCTCCATCCATTTTTGCGTACCCATCTAATGTAAATCCATCCATTCGCTCTGCCTCTGGGATCTCTGAGACCGCCCCCCTGTTGGAGCAGCACCAGAGCGCCCCTTCCCCAGTGCTTGCGAACTTGGCCCCCACACCTGGCTCATCCACCACTGGTCCCACCCACCTGAGGACTCTGGAGCACCCCGCCCAAGGGGAGCTCAGCCCTAATGCTCACCGCGGGTCCGTTTCCCTCTCTGACAGCACCCCTGTTTGTGCAGTGGGCCCTGTGCCACCCCTCGCTGGCGCACAAACTCACCTATTCAAAACTGAAGGCCAGCAACTGCACCCTGGAGGAGTCATCATCCTCCCCGCCTCTCCCACCCTTGGGGGTTGCCCCCGCAAGACTTGCAGTTGCCCCCATTGCAACCATCTGGTTTGCCTTGGGGGTCTTTGGTACATTAATGAACCTTTACTTTCCTCACGTCCCCAATAGATCTCCCCTTCTTTTAGTTTCTCGTACTGCTGTGCCCTTGGCTTTCTGGGCTCTCCACTGAGTGGTTACACATACTGACTGGGAGCCCAGTCTATTTTCTTATCAGCCACATCCATGAAAGAACTAGTTTATCTAATCAGGAAAATTTGCACCGAGATCATGAAATAAAGTTGATTGGTCCAAAAATAAATGGAAATAAGCCCAATGATTGGAATCCACATAGTCAAAAAGGGACAAAGATTGATTCATTGGCCAGAATTACCGTGTAAAAACTGAGGGTTTTTCACTGGTGCAAAGATTCGCTTAACTACTGACTCTGGAATTAAACACAAACTTGCTAAGTGTATGAAGACAGTTAGCTTAGTCAAGTTTGGATAAAGTGGGTAGATTCAGCCCTACTTTGGCAGATAATAATAAATGAATTCAGTCTCAGTTCTGGCAATATGTAAGAATTCTAGTGACTTTAGCCTCACTCTGGCATTGACACTTAGATGGAAGTACTTCTTACAACTTCACTTTGAAGTATACAATCAATAAAAGAAAATAAAGTATTCACAGTTATAATGTGTTTATTAATATTAAAATGAGTGAATATTTATAGGCGGAAGTATGGGAGGACATGTGTTAGGGGTAAATTGTGGTAACCAAGATGGTCTCGGCATGCCTAGCTGATAAAAAAGAGATATTGGTTCAATTTCAGGAAGTATTCCAGCTGATATTCATTAGGAATAGCATATTTAAATCGCCATTCATATCAGCCCACATGTTGGCTACCAAACCTGATGGTTTCCCATGAGTAATTTCCCATTTTGAGCCAATTTACTCATCACCAAATTGTTGGCAACAATCTTTGATGAAATCATAACTGTAATTATCATCAGATATGATCCTATGAGAATTACAATTAACCGTTCAGTTGTTTATTATTGCCACCTCAATGACATAAATTATATTTGACATCCAAAGCTTAATTAATAGCTAAATTAAAATATGTAAACCATTAATTTAAGTAAATTGAAGATTGATTAATTTCAAGCTGGATAATGTGATCATATAAAATTCCCACACATCCCCCCGCTTGACCAGATTATCAGCTAAAAATGTCCTCTTCCAATACTTCATGTTGTGAGCAAATCCTGGCCAATATATCTGAAACAGACGCCTCCCTTTTTCAAATGATGTCACAAACTGCCCAAAGAGGTATCCTTTCCCTTCCTTCCAGGTCTAATGCCCCAAGTCAACTTTTTTTTGTTTTTTATTCAAGGTGGGCTAACCTGGGGGATGATACCGCACCAATTAGGGAAATGAAGAAAATGGGAAAGGAGGATAAAACCTGGAAAAACTCCATGCACAGTGTATGATAGGCCAGGAACTCCATGGACCGCCTTTGCTATTTGCTATTTCAGTTTGGGGCATTGGTGCACAAAACCAGCACAGTCAAAATTGTCCCCTACCCAAAGTCCATTACCAGAATTGAACTTGGGAGCCAGTGGCCCCAAGTCAACTTGATTTGGTTATCTTATCTTCTCTCCCTGCAATGGTACCTATTTTTAAGAAGAAATAGGGTTGGCCATTTCCTCAATAAATTCTCACCCTTTAATTCCAATTTCCCCTTCCGTCAAGCTTAATTTTAAATCATTATTGGACTCAGCTCCATCAGTTCTAAATTCAGGGGTTGCTCTCGAGCCCAATGAAGCAATTTCCCTTGATTTAGATCAATCGTTCCTAATCAGGTCAGATATTTTCCCCAAGTTCCTTTTTCAAATCAGCCAATTTTATCAACCAACAATCCTATCTACTGAAGTGGCAATTGGGAATGATGAGCATGTTGAGCTTCAATATCAGGAACTTAGGGGGAAATTGATTGAAGCCCTTAGCATTTCTTTTGCTTCTCATGACCTTAATAATTTGCTTGACCAAAATACTGCAACTTATGCACTTCAGTTCGCAGGGCAAGTACTTCACATATGGGCCACCTCATTCCCTGAATCGCCAATTTTCTACCATTCCTTTCCTTTTTGTTTCCAGGAGGGTTCAGCCACCACCTCCAAAATGCTGTTTGTTGCCTGCAAAATTACTTTGCAGTGGGGACTATCCAGTGATACCTCCCATTAATGGCAATAATTGGGGGCATGGTTTGACAGCCACCCGCACATCTTCCCTGTTTGTTATTCTCTCATATGACAAGTGTTCTTGATGAAGCTCGTTGTCAAGAACTTTGTACACAGCTTCCAGTGCTTGTGCCATATAAAGATTATACAGACTTATTTTCAGATTGCATTTTCTTTCATTGCTGTTTTTCCCGCTGTTGAGTTTTTAGGTTTTGCTTCAGAGGGCTGGTTCTTCTTTAGATGCGGAATGGAGCTTTGTGCATCTATTGTGTGAGGACAATGTACAGGATGGTGATTATAATTTAAAATATAGATTCTTGGTAGCACTTAAATTGTATACCCTGTAATTTACTTAGATGATGGCACGCCGCCCTGATCCTACTGATCCCAAGCAAATACTGACTAATACAAAGTAAAATGCTAACGCAAAAAAGTTTATAAAGTTAAATTATAAACTAATCCAGTAGTTGAATGTTTTTTATTAGTATCAACTTGAGGGTTATACATAGGGCTCAATGTTCACCACATCTTACCCATGATATCTCATTTTCAATGGCACTTGGCCATGTAAAATGTTTCTAAGAACATCTACAAATACTTCAACTCAGGGCATCCTGCTCAGCCTCAGGGTCAGAGCAAACACTGTCATCATTCTTGAGATGGCATTTTGGACATGTCTTTAAAATAGCTGAACCAAGTCACTTTCACATGTAATTGGCATCACATACCAAGGTGATTCATATTACTAATTAGTAATTAATTTAATCAAAAACTTGACTGACATTATAAACTAATTTTAATATAGACCAACAAAGCCCACGTGCCCAAGCTATTAAGTCAAAACTTAATTTAAGTCCAACCTAACCAACAAAGCCCTCAAGCCCATATCATCATAGTTGAATAATATTAAGTGAAATCGCTAGGAGTAATACGTAACT